>JACEGR010002198.1:0-136785 GCA_014170235.1 Listronotus bonariensis | reverse complement strand
TTACTATCTTGTCTTAAAGAAAGAATCTCTCAGTGGAAAAGCGCTCGATGTTTTTAACAGAATACATCGTTCTTTAATGTAAGACCCATTGGGGTCACTAAATAAAATAAGGTTATTTTTATTACTTTCTTCTTCGTTTGAATTTAGTACGCAAAGCTGAAAACATATTTTTCTGTTTGAGATCATATTTCTTTAACACATATGAAAGTCACAATTCTCTCAAATTAAATCTAAGGCTTTTGTTTTAAGATATCATTTTTTTCAGTCTATTATTTTTTTAACTCATGCCTTTTTAATATTAATTTGAAAGCTCTACTTTAAACCAAGTCCCCTGTGTAAGCTTAAAGGAATACAGCATGTTTGCAGCGTTTTGAGGGAAAATATTTGCACAAAGTGTGATAAAAAGGTTAAAAAAGTAGGTTTAAAAGGTTTTTATAATATATTATGTGCCAATTAATTTTTATATCGAGAATTTTGTGCAGAAAAAAGGAGGGTAATTTTCTAGAAAGTTGCAGCAACTTCAAATTTAATGATTAAATTTGGTATAGTTTTCTGGGTCGCTGAGCTCAAGATAATAAAATTTAAACGAATCGTATTTCTTATTTTTACTGTATTCCTCCTTCTTTAAGCACACATCTTGATTAAAAGCTAAAGTGGCACAATAGTTGATTATCACCTTTTAAAACCCCGTTTTCTACGTATTTTACATTATTTTTGCATTAAATTTCATAGCTTCACTTTCAGTAATTTTTAGTCGCAGTCGTTTTTTATTTAAAATCTTAATCTACATACAAAAATTAGCAACTTTCATAAAAAACTTTTTAAATTCGATTTCAATTTTAAAAGATATGTAACAAAATAAATTTTAAGAACCCATTTTTTAATATAGTACAAAATATATTTATTTTTATTAAAAGTATTTTTTAACATTATTAAACATTTTTAAATATGCTGGTTGAAAATAGTCAAATATAAAGTATTGAGAACCGTTTTCGGTTTTCGGTTTTAAAGACCGTTTTCGGTTTTAAAAACCGATTTTGGTGTATCAGTTTTGAAAACCGTTTTCGGTGTTCCGGTTTTAAAAACCGGTTTCGGTTTTAAAAATCGGTCTTAATACCGGTTTTTAATACCGGTTTTAAAACCGGTTTTAATACCGGTTTTTAAAACCGGTTTTAATTACCGGTTTTTGAAACCGGTTTTTAATATCGGTTTTTAAATATTCGGTTAACCGGTTTAACCGAAACCGGTTTTTTAAAAACCGGTTAACCGGTTTGGTTTTTTCGGTTTTGCCAGACCTACTTAAGACACCCACGGTACGTTAGTATTTAGGCTTTTAGCCTTTGTTAATTGTCCAAATATAAAAAAAAAATACCAAATTAAAATGAATAAAATTACCTATATCAATTTAAAGCATCTCCTTTTTACATTCGAGCACCAAACTGCATTTTCAACTATTTCTTTGTAACTAAAAATTTTATAACAGAAAACTTGCTTAAACGCGTGACACAAGCCTGCAGGATGTCTTGCATCCATAATGGCGCTGGCGCTCCGTTGACAAATATTCCTAATAAAAGTTTTCTTTACGAGTTCTAAACTTCGAATTCTCCATGGAAAAACTAGGTTAAACTGTTAAACAAAACATGGAAAAACAAGGCGAAATAACCGTAGGTAGAAATGCGACACCGATCCGTTATAAAAGGAAAAATTGGTCAAATAAGTATATTTATATCAGGGTCGGAGTATGATCCTCTTTTTTTCGTAACGGGAACAAAATTTAACATTTTATCTCTGTTACCAGGTACTTAAAATGTTTTCATAACATTAATTTTTTCCGGGAAAAAAGTTAAAAGTACTTTTTTCCCGAATATACATGAACATACGTATACATACACTTAAGTAATGATAGATATTCAATTTTAAAATATTTTATTATAAAAAATTTGCCATTCATTTATATTAAATTACAATCGGACATTTTTTAACCTTATATTTTTCAAAATAACTATTAAACAACCACACTAAGTTTTAAATTTTTAATTTAAATTCGTCAAATTACAGAATTACATTGATAGATATTTAATAACTTTAAGCACACTAGGCGCTCTGGTTTTGCTACGCTTACGCTCCGAACAAATATCTTACATGCTATTTAAATAAATAATTAGACCGTCAGCGTCCCGTCAATGTATTTCCATGTAAAAATATTTTATTATGACTTGAGTGAATCGTGAGCAAACCACGACATGAACGCTAGTGTGCAGTGCCCCTTATCTGTGAACCTTTTTATAATACAGAAAAGCACCTTGCCAATTAATATTTCATTTCTAAATTAAAAGAATTAGGGGCTGCAAAAAGTATGTATGTGTATCGTTTTTATTACTAATTTAAAATTAAATTTTAGTTACATAGGAGGTCCGAAAAACCAAAATACATTTTAAAAGTACTAAATTTTCAGAAGAAAATTTCCCTATGCTTCAGAGGCTCGGGCGCACGGGCCTATATAAGGGAGGGGAGTGTTGGAGTCCGGACCTCTCTTAGCATTGTAAAAAATAAATATTTATTAAATATTATATTTTTTCCTTATGTTTTTATGCGTCTGCTTATGTATAAACCCCCTAAGCATTTGTGAAAAATATCTATTAATTGAATATTCTTTTTTTCTGAATGTTTTTAATGCTTGTGATTATGTTCAGAAGTAATCAGTATTAACCGAGAAAAAAACATAATTACAATTACCACCCTAGTGAAAAATGAGCAGAAAAAAGGGGATTTAAGCAAAGAAATAAAGAAATTTGAAAATTTTAGACCGCCCTTCCCCTACTCCCCCATTAAAAGACCATAAATACGTCCGTGTTGAGGTATGCAATCTAACGGATGTTATTTATTTTATTTTATTTATATTTTTTTAATATTTTAAAGCAAGGACTCTTTTTTGCTCTTCAATTTTGTTTTATTGCGAATTCCTTTGTGGTAACCCCTCCCCCATGAAAAAGCGACAAATACGGTCGTGATCCATAAAGAATGATTTTTCGTATTGCTAGTTTGGAGTTATGCGAAAAACCATGATATTTAAGTATTTTTAAACAGAATTAGATTTTTTACTGAAGATAATCGACATCAGCTTTTTGGTTTTAGGGGTGGCCAAGGCGAGGGCTAAACTTTATTTAAGGGGTGGCCAAATAAAAAAAAGATCTTATTTCAACTGTAATGTAGTTTTTGTGTCCCTAGCTATTAGTATCTATTTCTTTTCTTCTTATGTTCGACCTTACAGGGAAGCCACCAACTAATTTTTCAGGGGATTTGGCCAGCCATTTTCCAGGGGTGACCCGGGTCACCCTGCTCCCCTGGCGTCGCCACTGGTGATAGAAAATGTTATGTTTTTAATAATGCCACTTTCGTGGACTGCCATTGTCTTTTCTTTTACCAGATACACGTCGTTTCGGATGGTAACTCTCTTCATGTTTTCGAATGATTACCGTTTTACTTATTAAATTTATTAAATACTAAAATTTTTAAATACATTTTAACAACGTTCAAAGAAAACACGGCAGAATATATAAAAATCACATATTCCATTATAAATGTAAATACGTAACCACGTCGTTTAAAAAGTTCATTTGTATAAAAATAATTGCGTTTACCCTACTTTTATAAACACGCACAATATTCATTTAATCCTGACCAGGATAAAAATCTATGTTGAAAATTATTACTTTTATAATATTTTTTCCCACAATATAATATAATGGCGCAGTAATTCCTATGTATTAAATGTGTTTTAGATTGCTGATCAAGATTACCCTTAATAGTTCGTAGTCAAATAAAAAAATGTAAAACGTGTCACATCTAATCTTGATATGTTTTCTTATCCTCCTTATCTATCATAATATCAATTACCTTATGTTTTTGTGATGAATTTATAAAAATAACACAAAAGTTCATATTTTTACCCATAACTAACCATTTTTTAAATATGTCTACCCACTTAGGCCGAGGCCAGCCTCGCACCGGACAGCCTGGCTGCAAGGAGATAAACGTTTTAATAAGGAGCGCTCTATCCCATTTAAGCATATGGTCACTTAATTTTGTGACGTAATCGTTTCCATAATTCTTTGTTTACAATCGTGCTAAAAAGGCTTTTTCGTAGTTTTGGTGCTATTTTTCAAACAAGATGTCTGCTTGTAAGCTACATAGCTTTACCGGAATTTTGGTACTACCATGTCTTTCAAAGTCCAAAATTATTTTTTCTATTTTTCACACGTAGTTATTTTCCGTGCGGTGCCTAAGAGCATATGCTTTTGAGGGTAGGGGGCTTACAGAAACTGGATATATCCGGAAATACTCGGAGTGCTTTTTGCACTATGAAGAAGTGCGTTTTTCGTATTCTCGTAAGTTAAAAAAATATAAATAAAATAAAATAAATAACATCCGTTAGATTGCATACCTCAACACGGACGTATTTATGGTCTTTTAATGGGGGAGTGGGGGAAGGGCGGTCTAAAATTTTCAAATTTCTTTATTTCTTTGCTTAAATCCCCTTTTTTCTGCTCATTTTTCACTAGGGTGGTAATTGTAATTATGTTTTTTTTCGGTTAATACTGATTACTTCTGAACATAATCACAAGCATTAAAAACATTCAGAAAAAAAAGAATATTCAATTAATAGATATTTTTCACAAATGCTTAGGGGGTTTATACATAAGCAGACGCATAAAAACATAAGGAAAAAATATAATATTTAATAAATATTTATTTTTTACAATGCTAAGGAGAGGTCCGGACTCCAACACTCCCCTCCCTTATATAGGCCCGTGCGCCTGAGCCTCTGAAGCATAGGGAAATTTTCTTCTGAAAATTTAGTACTTTTAAAATGTATTTTGGTTTTCGGACCTCCTATGTAACTAAAAATTTAATTTTAAATTAGTAATAAAAACGATACACATACATACTTTTTTGCAGCCCCTAATTCTTTTAATTTAGAAATGAAATATTAATTGGCAAGGTGCTTTTCTGTATTATAAAAAGGTTCACAGATAAGGGGCACTGCACACTAGCGTTCATGTCGTGGTTTGCTCACGATTCACTCAAGTCATAATAAAATATTTTTACATGGAAATACATTGACGGGACGCTGACGGTCTAATTATTTATTTAAATAGCATGTAAGATATTTGTTCGGAGCGTAAGCGTAGCAAAACCAGAGCGCCTAGTGTGCTTAAAGTTATTAAATATCTATCAATGTAATTCTGTAATTTGACGAATTTAAATTAAAAATTTAAAACTTAGTGTGGTTGTTTAATAGTTATTTTGAAAAATATAAGGTTAAAAATGTCCGATTGTAATTTAATATAAATGAATGGCAAATTTTTTATAATAAAATATTTTAAAATTGAATATCTATCATTACTTAAGTGTATGTATACGTATGTTCATGTATATTCGGGAAAAAAGTACTTTTAACTTTTTTCCCGGAAAAAATTAATGTTATGAAAACATTTAAGTACCTGGTAACAGAGATAAAATGTTAAATTTTGTTCCCGTTACGAAAAAAAGAGGATCATACTCCGACCCTGATATAAATATACTTATTTGACCAATTTTTCCTTTTATAACGGATCGGTGTCGCATTTCTACCTACGGTTATTTCGCCTTGTTTTTCCATGTTTTGTTTAACAGTTTAACCTAGTTTTTCCATGGAGAATTCGAAGTTTAGAACTCGTAAAGAAAACTTTTATTAGGAATATTTGTCAACGGAGCGCCAGCGCCATTATGGATGCAAGACATCCTGCAGGCTTGTGTCACGCGTTTAAGCAAGTTTTCTGTTATAAAATTTTTAGTTACAAAGAAATAGTTGAAAATGCAGTTTGGTGCTCGAATGTAAAAGGAGATGCTTTAAATTGATATAGGTAATTTTATTCATTTTAATTTGGTATTTTTTTTATATTTGGACAATTAACAAAGGCTAAAAGCCTAAATACTAACGTACCGTGGGTGTCTTAAGTAGGTCTGGCAAAACCGAAAAAACCAAACCGGTTAACCGGTTTTTAAAAAACCGGTTTCGGTTAAAACCGGTTAACCGAATATTTAAAAACCGATATTAAAAACCGGTTTCAAAAACCGGTAATTAAAACCGGTTTTAAAAACCGGTATTAAAACCGGTTTTAAAAACCGGTATTAAAAACCGGTATTAAGACCGATTTTTAAAACCGAAACCGGTTTTTAAAACCGGAACACCGAAAACGGTTTTCAAAACTGATACACCAAAATCGGTTTTTAAAACCGAAAACGGTCTTTAAAACCGAAAACCGAAAACGGTTCTCAATACTTTATATTTGACTATTTTCAACCAGCATATTTAAAAATGTTTAATAATGTTAAAAAATACTTTTTAATAAAAATAAATATATTTTGTACTATATTAAAAAATGGGTTCTTAAAATTTATTTTGTTACATATCTTTTAAAATTGAAATCGAATTTAAAAAGTTTTTTATGAAAGTTGCTAATTTTTGTATGTAGATTAAGATTTTAAATAAAAAACGACTGCGACTAAAAATTACTGAAAGTGAAGCTATGAAATTTAATGCAAAAATAATGTAAAATACGTAGAAAACGGGGTTTTAAAAGGTGATAATCAACTATTGTGCCACTTTAGCTTTTAATCAAGATGTGTGCTTAAAGAAGGAGGAATACAGTAAAAATAAGAAATACGATTCGTTTAAATTTTATTATCTTGAGCTCAGCGACCCAGAAAACTATACCAAATTTAATCATTAAATTTGAAGTTGCTGCAACTTTCTAGAAAATTACCCTCCTTTTTTCTGCACAAAATTCTCGATATAAAAATTAATTGGCACATAATATATTATAAAAACCTTTTAAACCTACTTTTTTAACCTTTTTATCACACTTTGTGCAAATATTTTCCCTCAAAACGCTGCAAACATGCTGTATTCCTTTAAGCTTACACAGGGGACTTGGTTTAAAGTAGAGCTTTCAAATTAATATTAAAAAGGCATGAGTTAAAAAAAAATAATAGACTGAAAAAAATGATATCTTAAAACAAAAGCCTTAGATTTAATTTGAGAGAATTGTGACTTTCATATGTGTTAAAGAAATATGATCTCAAACAGAAAAAAATATGTTTTCAGCTTTGCGTACTAAATTCAAACGAAGAAGAAAGTAATAAAAATAACCTTATTTTATTTAGTGACCCCAATGGGTCTACATTAAAGAACGATGTATTCTGTTAAAAACATCGAGCGCTTTTCCACTGAGAGATTCTTTCTTTAAGACAAGATAGTAAATACCACAGACCGAAATAAAATTTAATTTAATAAAGATAATTATATTAAATAAACAACTAGTTCTCTTTTTGATAGTTAAGAGAGGAATTCCTGCTTATCATGTCATTCACCGAGACCTCTCTTCTCCATCGATGATGCGTTTTGCCGAACCTTATAGGACTTATCAAACTGGCTGTCCGGGGTCCAAGTTAAATAATACGAATAACAAGTGTATCTTATAAAAAAAAACTTTCGTTGTTCGACGGTAGAATATAATCGTACCGTTGATATCGTACGAAAAAGCATAATTCAGTAAATACTTATATTAAAGAAATAGGTTCTTTGACATAAAGGTTAAAGATTTTGGTATAGGTTCTTAAAATAAGAACCTATTATTTTAAAGAAAATTCATTAATATTTTAATAGAAATATTTAATATTTCTTTTGTTTAAAATCTCAAAACTTATATTTAAGATATTTAAGAGCTTAAATCATAAATCTTTAGGTTCTCATTTCTTGATTCAGATGTTCTCAAAATAATACTAAGGATATTTTAATTTAAAGAATTTCTTTTACATAAAAGACATAAATTAAAGTATTTTTTCTCCCAGTTAAAGAGCCACTATTTTTTTAAAGTAATAAATAAATCTTGGTTTAAAAGTACAACTATTCAAATAGAATGCATATTTTTAAAACCTTGTATTTTCTTAAAACAAGACATTTTTTTTTGTGTGTAGTTCTTTAAATGATAAATAAATTATTGTTTGCTAATCTAGCTAGGGTATTAAGAATTTTGTGCAAAAAGGAGGGGTAGTATGTATAGAAAAATTTAGGTTAGATCGATTCCTCTGCATTACTAAATGTATTATGAGTTTTTTACTTTTTTTTGTACGTTGTCTTTATTTCTTAAAGCAAAAATCTATTGCGGAAAATAACATTTATTAATAACGGTAATAAGTATTTATATCATACGTTCGATAACTCTAAAAAATAATATTTATTAATGGAAAAATTATTTATTTTTATTTCCAGCCTTTCATAATAAAAGTCATCATTATCCAAAAGACATGTTATTATCTAACCATCCTACCATCATTAACCTTATTTGCCCATAAAATAATAATTTAGGTTTGCTTTTTTATTAAATATATTAATCATAATTATTTAACAGGCTTAACTAAAAAGCTATAAAAGTTATATACCTGGCCGCCTTTATAATTGATAAATCGAATAATTCTTTTAGTCAGTGGCGACACCAGATTTTTGGTTTAGGGGTGGCCAAGGGGGGCTGAATATTTTTAGGAGGGCCAAAAAATGGTCTGGAGACAGGAAGTTTTGGAGACCAGAAAAACAAAAAAAAAGGTCCTCATGCCTAAAACAAACAAAAATTTTAATATTCCTTTTGAGGAACAAAAACAAGGTCTCACATATCTTTTCTTTCTTAAATCATTGTAAAATAGTAATCTTTGCATTTCTGCTATAAATATTATTTTATTTTTAATTTTAGTTATGACTCATATCTGTTCTTTATTTTTATATGTTTAAGGCATTCCGCACATGGATTGGTAAAGCAGCGACGAGACCGAGATTCGACAAGCTTTCGACAGTATGTACGCATATATTCGTGTTTGAAGGTTGACAATTGTACAGAGACGAGCATACGTTTAATGGTCAATTTTTATTATATTCTCAGCCAATGAAATTATATGCTAATCGAGCGCCGACGTTTTCCGAACCCGATGGCGACGGGGCAAAAACTACCCCTTTGAATTATTCCACCGGGTCAAAGAGTGCCATAATAGAGCCCTCTAAGACAAGTACGCAAAAGCCTGAATCCTACCGAACATTATTTTACAGACAAAAAATAAAATATTTTCTTACCTGACAGTTAACTTCTTTTGCTATTTTAAACCAAGTTCTTTCTGTGTAATCTTTTCGCAAATATTCTTTTAAAATATAGTTATAAAATACAGGACGTTTTTTAACTTCCTCCAGAAATCTAATATTAAAAAAATAATAAAAGAAGGCGGATTGCTAATATATGCATACGTGCTGTCGAACGCTCTAAAAATCGCGATCGCGTCGCTGTTTTACCGACCCATGTGCGGAGTGCCTAAGGTTTACATTCTGACATTTATTGCATGATATTTATGTCAAGCAGAAATTCCGGCTAATGTAAACAATCAAAAAAATTATCGGACATACATTTTTGACCACAACCACTTGACGATGGTTCAATACATTACGTGTGAAATCCAAAAACCGAAAATAGAATGGAAAAGAATTAATTTTTGACCGTTTATATTAGCCAGAATTTCTGTCAGACATAAATTATTATGCAATAAATGTCAGATGTGAACCTACCATAAGTATATGTAATTTTGTGGATACTCGTTTGGGTTCCTACCTGTTCCCTGTTGTTAACCAATAATTAAATAAATAAATGTACTTTACTACTTCTTCTTCATATCCTTTCGGTTTTCTTGCTTCTTACGTTCTACCTTACATGGAGGCCAAGGCATTTTTTGGGAGGGGGAGACGGGCCACCCTGACCCCCTCTGGCGTCGCCCCTGCTTTTAGTCCAGTATTATATCAAAGAGAGCAAATTTTATAAAATATTTTTAGCGAAGATAGTAAAAGGCAAGTTTGTCTGGTCGATGGAGGAGTATTCACTCAAAAAGGGACATGTCCACATTTGACCAAAAATCGTGGTATGTCAATTTTCGTACATTTTTTGTAATTTTTATCAATTTACAATTTTAAATCTTTTCAAAATGACACAGGGCGTTCGAAGAGGACAGGCTAAAGGACCTAGGTCTACAGCAGTTTGTACTGTTATGTATGTTTCTGTATTTAATGGTACAATAAATTACATTAAATAAATAAGTAACATGAGAAAAGTCCAATAGTATTTTTTATGGTATATTTATAGTTTATAATGAAAGCACATCTCTGCTTTCTTCTTCGGATTATATGTTTTCTCATTTATTTCAGTTTTTTTACCTAAAAATTATTATATCGATTGAACAGAATCTAAATGAATTTCACTTGACTTTTGAGGTAAGGGGGTTTAACTGACAAAAAAACAAGAAAAAGGTATTTAAGTTATAAACGTAACTTTACATCCTTCGTGTGTAAGAACCCTTAATACATTTTTCAACATTTCTGGGGGGTAATTACCTTCTTTACCTCTCCCACTCGAGACCAGTGCACCCCACTGATCTCGATGGATTGCTAATTTATAACCTGCGCGAAACAAAAGTTACCTTTCATGGGCGAAAAAACCGGTTTGTACTCAAGGCAGTTGAGGGTAAACGCACCCGGACCCAAACAAACTATTCGCATTATAGGAAAAAATGTGTTGACCGCGTCCTGCTTTTCTGTTCGAAGTACGGTAGCTAATGAGCGTTACGGTCAGACCGCGGACGAAGGTACGGGGTGCCGGTGTTTATATTTCGCCATGGCTTTTAAGTGCGCATGTTCGTCCACCCACTGCGCGTGGTCGTAAAAATCCGAAAACTGCTTCTTGCCACTGCTGATCTAAATGTAGGTTATCTATGGTGCACCCCCTATTTTGATAAAGGTACTTTATAGCGTAATATCGGCCTTACAAAAATAAAACTAACGTAGTTTAAACCAAATAAGCGATCCACAATATAAACAATTTTTTTCTTATTCACCATTTATAAAAAAAGAATAGGCTTGTTTTTTATTTGAAACACACTGTATAGTCCTTTAAAATGTTGGTTAAATATGCAATAAAATAAAAGTGTAATAAATTAAGTCTTCTCACGCATTAATGGTTTTAGGCTAAAGACTCACTACGAAAAAAGATAAATTTACCCGGGCGGCACGTGCATAAATCAAAAAGGGGAAGGCTCTGGTGCTGACACGTGACCATTAAGCCAGTGGCGTCTTAACCAGTTACCAAAGTATTATAATTAGCTTTAAAATTATTTTTAAAAACTTTTATTTGCATTGCAGTAAAATTAAAACAGCGTTGCACATTTTTGGATTAAACTCTTATAACACCAACTACAAAAAAGTAGCAGACAAAAAGTTTTGATATACTTCTAGTTCGAAAAATGCGTTAGGAAATTTTAAGGGGTCATTCTGTAATGTAAAATAATGTTAGTAAATCCTTTGACAAAATTTCGAAATTTACGTGGTTACCAAATTACAGGGGTTATAATTTCAATTTTTATTTTTGTTTTTCGCCATATTGCATTTATTTTTTAACTAATCTAGTTGACATTCGACACATGAATCAAGCTCTGCAGATTCTAAAAATTTAAGATAAAAGTAATGTTTTTTTATACCACTAGAGGGCAATTTACCTGAAACATAAAACTTATTAATTTAATTTTTGACAGATATCGCAAATTAAGGCGCCTGGTCTTAAATTATGTGAAATTTGACAAAAAAAAACAGTAGGTAAGTAATAAGTCAATAGTTGTCAAATTTATCATAATATGAAACCAGGCGACCTAATTTGCTGATTCTATTTAATGATAGTGATTCGGTTGAAATTAATGAAAACTTTGATGTCGATTGGTAAATAAACAGTGGGGTTTATCGACTTTGATAAGTAGTACCATATTTTTTAAGTGTTTAATTGTCTTTAAACTAGCGCCCCCTGCTTTGCGATATCTGTCAAAATAAAAAGTTATGTAAGTAGTAAATAAATTTTATGTTTCAGGTAAAGTGCCCTCTGGCGGTATAAAAACAGTACTTTTACCTTAAAATTTTAGAATCTACAGAGCTCGATTCGTCTTCCGGTTTTCAGCTATATTGGTTAAAATTCAATGCAATATGTTAAAAAAATAACTTTTACCCTTGTAACTTGGTAACCAGGGAGTTTTTGATATTTTGTAAAAGGATATTATATTTTTCTTTAGCTTTTAATACAATAAAACCGTTAAACATATTTTTTTTACATAATTTATTTTCAAGTTTTTAGTTTTGTTTTGATTTAATACTTCTTATTCTAATGAGTTCATTTAATGCCTCACTATAAATAACCAGAACTAACCAACGGTTTTATATTGAGGTAGTTGTGAAAAAAATATGAAATCAGCCATTTTGTGGCGGCGGCCATCTTAGTTTCTATTTTTTTTTATAGCGAGCTCTATTCTATGAATCAAGATTTTTTATTTAATATCTATATTAGGGTAATTGTGGAAAAAATATGTAATCCGCTATTTTCTGGCGGCGGCGATCTTGGATTTTTTTATGGTGAGCTTCATTCTACAAATTAAGCTCTTTCGTTTTGATAACCATATTGAGGTTATAGTAAAGTTATATGTAATCCGCCATTTTGTATCGGCGGATGTACAATCATAATATATATATATATATATATATATATATATATATATATATATATATATATATATATATATATATATATATATATATAATATATATATATATATATATATATATATATATATATATATATATATATATATATATATATATATATATATATATATATATATATATATATATATATATATATATATATATATATATATATATATTATTATATAATTAAAATTGTACAGTCGTTGAAATTAAATACGAGAAACCATAAAAACATAAACACAATAAGGCCACTCGTTTTTATTAAAAAAACCTTTATTATACAGCTTCGCTTTGTCCCACTATCAGCGCAAAAAGGCGCCGACAAGTGGCGTAATAAAATTTTGGAGTCAACGAAGACTTAATAAATTTTTATGATTTCTCCTATTTGATGCCAACGACTATACCAAATTTCAGATCGATCGGTCGTCTTGACCTAAACAAATAAATAAAAATAACAAACAGGTCAAGTTAAGTAAAACTGTTTAAAAATAAATAAACCATTTAGGTGCTTTACACCTGCTTTCTGTTTTAAGTAAGAATGAAATTACCTGTTTTTTACGACGCATTAATAAGTTTGCCATATAAATCCACCTACGCAGCTGAGCTTAGAAAGCGGATCCGGATAAGAAGACCCCCGTTTTAGTTGACCCTACACACTGCTGTAGCGGTTTGGTATCAAAATATTTATCTATTTGACGGTCGATAAAGCCATTTGGACACTATTAAATCAGGGTTAGATGACGTTATTACCGGGGATTTATTATAGAAGGGTATGAAATTTTAAATTTTCGTATCGGTGTGGATATTAACTTTTTTTTAGCAGTCTATGAAAGAACATGGAGTTATTTGCTTTTTTTAATAAAACAAGCATTAGAATCTTTGAAGCTTAGAATTGTTTATGAAAGAATATTAAAGACTTAATACAGTGTGTCCCAGAAGCGTTTTATGAATTCCTAGTACTCTACAAAACCCTACCGTGCTGAAATGCAGGAGGATTTAACGGAAGTTTTTATTTTAGAACACTGTAAAAATACTACTACGCGCCAGCACAAATATCGCGTAGGAATTCATAAAGTAGAACGCAAAAATCAGCCCTATAATTGCTACGCATGTTGTAACCTGGGATGTTTTAAGTACAAGCATAAAGTAACGTACCTACGGATTACTCTTTGGTACAAGCAAATTTGTTTTTATATTTGGAATTCATACTGCATGGCAACAGGAGACGCTTCGCCCCCGCCTTAAATCTTTTTATTTACCGCCTTATTGCATTTAATTGAATCATACGGTTGTTTTCTTTTAGTTTCATGTGAAATTTAAACCGTTTATAACCTAAAAGTAGTGTGTCAATGTTTGTTTTTTAAATAAAAAGTTTACAGTATTACTTTTTCCATTTAATTTTTTTGTAATGGAGCCCAGCTGTGAGTTTGACATTTATATCTGTCATTTTCTGTCTAAAATTTGGTTTACGTTGTCTCACAAATGTCCTCAAATTTTCATGAAAAAATACCAAACAATTCAAAAGTTAGGAGATGAGGTCCTGCATTTAGACAAGCACTGTATAATGTTTTGTCAGATTTTTGGCTTTGCTAACATCATTTTGTTATACCTCGTATCAAATTTAAATCAAATGGTAAAATATTTATTACCTTAATAAATAATAAAAATAATAAATACTTGCTGTATAACCATAGTCAAAAGACAAAACAAATAAAAAAATAATAGCTTAATAGCTAGCTAATATAAATGTACACTTACAGAACTAAAAGTTTAATTTTAATATTATATAAAATTGTCTTTTAAATGAAACCGAATATGTAATAAAAAAATTCCAAAAAAAAAACTCTAAACTATGACTGTTTCTAAAAATGGTTATGTATTAATTATCTTACTGTATTTGAGCGTTTTAAATTTCTCCCAGACTGCAGCACCAAACTCACGTAGGGTTTAAAGAGGTAAATAAAGGTAATACTGTTCGTATTTGCTACTGCGTTTCAACTCCATGAAAGTGCTGACACGCAGTAGGAATTCATAAATCGCGTCCTAGAATAGGTGTTACAAGAGGACAAATGGACTAAACAATTTTGAATTTTTTAACGTCCTTTTGGGGAAACTGGTCGCATGGTTCAAAACTGATAAATACATAATTTAACTTCGATTGGTAATTTAAAGGGCGAGTTATAACTAAATATATAAAAAATGACCAGGAGTGAAGTACCTTGATTTTTAAAAATAGGACAACATTGTATAAGTAAATGTTGTAGAGAATTTAAGTTTATGTCATAATTTCAAGTTAAAGAATTAACCGTTTTTAAAATACTTGTCTTAGGGCAGTTTTTAAAAAAAAATAATAATTATAATTATTAAATTTTCTTTTAAATTTTGCTTTCTCTTGCCCATTATTTAGGTTGTAATGCCTAATGTAAAAAAAAGAAAATTAAGTTTTTAAACTAGCTAACTTTAAATTTTGACATAAAATTTAATTCTCTATAGTATTTACTTATACAATTTTGTTCTGTTTTTAAAAATAAAAGTAGTTGGCTATTGGGAATTTTTCATATTTTTAGTTATTAATCACCCTGTACAATACCAATTGGAGCTAGATTATGTTTTGGATCATGCGACCAGTTTTTCTAATATTTGGTTTTAAAATTCAAAAATGTTTGGTCCATTTATCCTCTTGTAACACCTATCCTGGGACACACTCTATATTATTAGTATTATTTAAATAATTTTTGGAACTAACTGCTTTAATCCTGATGAAAGGGTATAGATTCTGGTTAGTGCGTATAAAGAATTGATTGACTAAATAGAAAACATATTTTATTCACAACTAGACTCTGTTTATTTTAGACATACACATACAGGGTCTCCGGAAAGAGTATGTTGTAAAGGAAAGGGTTGATAAAGATAGTCAAAATATTATTAGTGTTTCCAAATTGCGCTTCGTTAGCGAGTTCTTCAAAATTAGAATTTAAAAAAAATATGTTTTAACTCATTTTTTTGTGTTAACCATATTTATCGGAGTGGTTCAAACCGCATTTGAAATGACAATATAAATATGAGAGTTGGATAGAGATATGTACTCAAATGTTTTAAAAATGTTTTAAACCGTATTAACCCGAAAAACGCCTTTAAACTTTTTAAGCATTCCCATAGTTTTAATTATAATTGGGCAATTAACTTAAACTAGTGCCACTTTTCAAGTTAACAGCTGTTAACTAGTGTATATGTTGCATGTATTTTTAATAAAATGATTTTTTTACAAAAGGAGTATATTTTATTTTAATTAATATCTTGTACCGTTCAACATAAAATCGCAATTGAAAACAAACATATCAACAATTTAAAAAATAATAAAAAATTGTTCTTGAAATAAATTATTAAAAAAGTAGAATTGTTGAACTTTAGAGTAGTTGTACTGCAGTTAATAAAGCTCATAAACTTGTCTGTTTAGATTAGATTAGATTAGGAGGTGGATTGCATATCCTCTAACACTGCAACCTGCTCAGGTTTATTGTGTGTCCTCCGTCCATAGGTTAGAGCACGCTATCCAAGCCGGTCTGTTTAATCAGACTCCACAAGCTTGAAACTGGCCCCTTGGTATATCTTGCCGCTTTAGGTTATTCTTCACCCAGCCTTGCAAACCGCAGACGACAAAGGGCTTCGCAGTAGCACCATACGTGTTCTGTGGTTTCTTCCTCCTCCTGGCAGAACCTACATAGGTTTTCTTCTGCCAGGCCCATAGTTTCCAGGTGTTTATTCAGTCTGCAATGACCTGTCAGTTGACCCACTATTATTCTTACTGCCTTCCGGTTATAATTCAGAAGGTCTTTTGTAAATTCTGGCGAGTAAGCCTTGATGAACACTTTCGCCTGACGCTGTTCTGGTGTTCTCCTCCACCAGTCTTGTGATGATGAGCCCCTCCTTTGCCAATTTATCAGCTTCTTCATTACCTTCGTGTCCTGGTACCAAGGCAATGGTTAGCTTGTTGGACGCACCCACCTCTTCCAGGGCAATTACGCAGTCCCGCACCAGCTTGGACCTGATTTTGCATGAACTGAGTGCCCTGATGGCTGCCTGGCTGTCCGAATAGATTACTATGGTTTTATCCTCATAGCTCCTTCTGATGATTTCCCTAGAACATTGTTCTATGGCTACAATTTCGGCCTGGAACACAGTAGGGTGTTGTCCGAGACCCAAGTTTATTTTCGTCCTTGGTTTGTCCCCATATATACCTGCTCCAACTCCTTGGTCTGTTTTGGAGCCGTCTGTATACCAGATTAGGTCGGCTTTAATGGGAGGCCTTGCCACCCAGTCCTTTCTATCTGGTATTAAAGTTTGAAAACCTTTGTTTAGCCAGTAGCTTGGTACCATTTTGTCTGAAGGCATCTCACACACTGAGTTGACTTCTTGGTCCTCCTTGAATCTCCATTGTATGGCCCTTTCCTGTCTTATGATAGGACTCTGGCCTTGTTTGAGACGGTATTGTACCGCTTTCACTTCACCCTGTATGTAGATGTGAAGTGGCGGTAGATTAAGCAGCGCTTCCAGTGCTGCAGTAGAGGTCGATTTCATGTCCCCCGTAATACATAGACAAGCGAGTCTCTGTACACTTTGTAATTGCCTTATTGCCGTCTTTTGTAGCGTCTTTGAACTTGTCTGTTTTTAAAATGCAATTTTATCTAGAACGCTATAAAATATCGACCTAACTGAGGTATACCTTTTTTGTAGAAAAGGAATATAAAATAATTAATAAAACGGGTTGAAGAGAAATGTCAAATTTATTTGAAACGGAAAAAAATTCATTTGTCTCACCCAGTATATTTTTGACATACTTAACAGCCATTTACCTGTGAAAAGAATCATTTATATACAGACTGTTAAAAATTCAAGGGGCACCATTAGGAAGAACGTAAGAAATACAGAGATGGTTAAATTAGGAAAAAGTTACACATTTTTATGTTTAACAATATTCCGTTTTAAAAATTGTGCCAAACAGTTTTAATTTACTTCTTATTTTATTTAATAGTAATTTATGTAAAAAGTTCATAAAGTGATACTTTTTTTACAAATGGGAAATTAGACAGCATGAGCCGGTAGGCATGTGCATGTGTTACATACTATATTTTTTCCACGACCGTATAAAAATTTCTTAAAATACCGTTTTATACATGTTTTATTTATCTAAGTTTATTAACTTTAATTTTTGCAGCACAGCCATTAGATTGCAACAAAAATCATAGCCTCCTTATTTTTAAGAGACCATTATCATCTTTATAACTATGCATTTGTTATTTAATTTTAGAGAATTGTATGTACTTACTTTTTGTATAAATAGTACTAAAATAGTATAAATTCCTTTTCAATTTCTTAGTCATTCTAATTCTTATTACTATTAATTTTAAATAATTTCTATTAAATTTAATTACAAACTGTCAAATTTTAAAACTAGTGACACATGAACTAAAAGAAATAATGACGAAATCAAAGGTAACTTGACCGTTTGATTCAGTTGATGTCGCGTTTAGCGTTACATTAAAATTGATATTAAAGTTTATTGTAGTAGGCATTGAAACAAAACACTAACTTAAAGTGTGAAAAAAGCTTTGAAGTGTTAAAAAGTTACTTTTTTAACACTTTATGTAGTGCACTGGAATGGAGTACTTTAACTTCATGTTAATGGTTAAAAAAACAGCATTTTTTAACGTTGGTAGAAAAAAGATATTTTAAAACTAATGACACATTATTATTGCCACTTTATCTGTTATGGTATAAAAATACCCAAGTTCCAATGAATTTTATTATTGTTAATAAAAAATCAAAATAATTGTTTATATCTTTGGCGCCTCGTTTATAGCCTTTCACTTTTTATTACTGACCTCTGTAGTACTAAAAACATTATTTTATAATGTCTTAGTATTCATCTAATACCTGATATCAATTAGCACGTCTGTAAGTTTAAAGAAAAAAAAATATAAAAAAATACGCTCTTTGTAAGTTTAATAAATCAATTATAAGTAAGACTTTTAAGTAAATTAAATATTTAACCTTTTTGATTTATACAGTCAGTTATTTTTTTACCTACATCCATTACATCCATCCATTTACAAATCCAGTACAGTAAATTTACATTTAACAATAGCCAAATGCAAACAAAATACTACTTGTACAATACCGCCAAAATAAATGCATAATTTTAAAAGAGATTTAAGTGAAAGATAAAATCCAACACACACATCAACCCTTTTATCTTTTCGTGCACATGTCCCGGCTGTTAGAAAGTATTTTATTAAATTCCTGACAAAACAAATCTGCAAACTTTTCTATGTTTACATTCTTCTAAGTCGTGCATACGATTTTCGTCGTCAAAAGAGAAAAGAATTTAAAATAAACATGCCTAATATGTTCTCTTATATTATATTTGCCCCATGGGTACAGTTTCTGTCTTCGTTTAAATGTAAGTCAACATTCCCAGGTTGTTTCTTCGAAGACGTTTATTTCCTGCACTTTATTTAAATTGTGACATACTTTACAACTGTCCAAAGTCATTGTTGGTAATTTTTAGGGTTATTGTATGTATTTTACAAGGCTCGCAGTGAAATATAGTCAGGTTTTAGTTAAACTACTTTGCTCTTTGTTTGACTCGTCGGTTTTTTATAATACACATACAGCGTGTATACGTAAGTTGCCGTCAAATGGAAAACTTTTTAATTTTTAATTTTACAAAAAGGTATTTTATATGAAAAGTTTTATTCGTTTTTATTCACAACATTATTGATTTTTTTTTGCATTAAACTGAACAATAAATTTAACATTTCAATCCAATATTAATTAAAGGTTTTTGAAAAGGAATATTTATTATTTTGCGCCTATTTCCAAATAAGGCTTTAATTTTTGTCAAATATAAATTACCAACTAACGTCAAGCTAAAATTTTGGGTAAAAATAATAATAAAGCAAACCTACGATATATTTAAATAACGGATATAGGGTAGGGCGGGGCTAGTTGAGCAATTTTTCACTTGATCGGTTATAGCTCTTCCAAAATAAGTCTTAATGGCTTATAATGCATAGTGATGGATTAGCAATTTATTCCTTATTAATAGTGTCCATAGCAATTTCTTTCTAATAAGTCAAATTTTGGAGCTACATCTATTTTAATGTAGATAGTCAAGTATGCCCAACGTACCCCATAGGTGAGGTAAGTTGAGCAAGGGTATGGGGCTAGTAGAGCACTTAGAAAGTATAATCAAATCATGGCTTGAATGTTAGATACGTTTACAATAAAAATACATTTTGACAATTTGCTTTTTATATTTATAATCATATAGCGACAAAACAACAAATCTCATTAATAAAACAACAACATGCCTAGCTTCGCTTAACTATTGAATTTAAGTCCTATCAATTCATCTTCGTTTTTTAAACTTTTTAGGCAGTTTAATTTTGCTTCTCTTATAATGCCTTCTGTACCTGTTAAAATTGCAGCTTTTCTTTATCTTTAGTTTGATTGGGCTCCTTTTCTTGGGTGTGGTCAAACTATTTCCAGAAGAAAATTTATAAGTTAGATAGGTCAGGTCGTTTTCTTTGTTGCTTGTACAAAGTTCGGGTTGCAGCCTCTTTTAAATCCTGAGAAGACTCTAGTAGTCTTACTGTTATAAATCCGTATCCTAAAATATATATAAAAAAAATATACCTAAAACCGTGGGGTTAGTAGGAAGCTGTAGCTCAACTAACCCCAACCTGAAATTTTAAAGGAAAGGTAAAATTATTAGAATACCGGTTAGAATTATCTCCAAAATCTTTATACATAATTAAACTGCAATAAATTTACTTAAGATTAACATTTACCTGATTGGGAACGGAATACATTTAACTATCACAGATAAAATGCAATGCATTGCAATTATTTTACTTTTTAATTACAAAATAAACAATGCGCACGGATACTTTTCTCGATCGCCGCGTCACCACTAATGGTGGCACAATGAGTTTCCCTCGCGCAACCCCTTCTTTATGCTATTTGATGCTTTCGCCTGCGGTCGATAGTTTTTGAGATATTTTGATTGCCCAACTTACCTCTATGCTCAACTAGCCCCGCCCTACCCAACTTTAATTTCGTACAAATACTTTTAACTCTTAAACGAAAACACGGAGTCGCCCGTGATCCCAGCGAATAATAGAAAATTATTGCACAGTGAAATAAGGCCAGGCACTAATAATACCGGCCTTATTTTGACATCTGAGCTTGCGCAGATGCAGGGTAGGATAAGGACTCCCTTAATAAGTATAGTGCCCGGCTTTATTTATGTCGGTTTTTAGGTCGTGCCTTATTTTAGCCTTATTTTAACTTCAGGAACTGTTCGTCAAACCAGACGGCTGCCGATCACAAAATGGAAAGTTTTTAGAAGTAAAAATACTTAAAAACCTTGCTTTTTCAAATGTATTTCTGTAATTGTGGTATAAAAACCCTAAAACATAAAACAATAAAGGAGAACTACCAAATGGGTACAAGCACTATTTAAATAAGGCCGGTAATAATAATTCCCGAGCTTAATAAGGCAACTTACTATAATTCTCTAATATTTCTTGTAAAAGTTGCCCTATAATATTGCTGCTACACCTACCTTTGTAGGTTGGTTGTTACTATTACCACAGCAAATAAAGTATGCCGCAAAAGTTTATTGCCTAAACTATAGGTGTTTGGGGTCGAATGCGACCCGTGTTGTTGTTGTTTGCGTAATAAAAAGACATGTCTATCAAAAAAGAATATTAAAATAAATCGGTCAACTAACTCATTAATAAAGTTTTTTTTATCTCCCAAACAAAAAAAAAAGGCCATTACCTCCGTGAAAACTTTTTGTTTTCTTTGTTTACATCCAGTCCCACCAAAAATCGGGACATTTTCAAAAATTGGCGGGACGCGGGACTGTCCTCCAAAAGCGGGACTGTCCCGCCAAAATCGGGACGTGTGGTCACTCTAAGTTCATTGAAACTGAAAGAGATTAAAAAACGACTTAAAGAAAGAATAAGAATATTGACAATAATAATTACGAGTTAAGTGATATTGGAAGTGAATCTAAAAAACAAGAAGAAGAAGAAGTGGAGGCAGCCGAAATAGTGTATGAACCAGCTAAAAATGAATTGTGACGATGAGGTACCTTTAACACATCTACAATAAAGTGTTTTATGGAAGCAGTGGCTACATATGGCACTCTAAACCTTTTTTTAATATACACGGACAGGAAAAAATTGATTTGGTATCTTCCCAAACCCAAAGACAAAAACTAAGAAAAGGTTTAAAAATTTCATTTTGACGACAACATGCTGCATAAAATTGTTACTCATACACTTTTCAAAAGCACAAAGATATAAAAGACATACCGATAAAAACAAATTAGAAGACTTTATGCTTTACTACACACAAGTAATGCTTTGAAGAGTAATTAGGAGAATCTAACGAAGATATGCAAAAATAAATGTTCTTTTCCTATAAAAAATAATTGGTTAAATTACAAAACAAGCCACAAAAAGAAATTACATAGGTTTTTGGCTGTTTGAAATTTTAAATACCAATATTTCTTCATGGGGTCATATGCGACCCATGTTGTCCTTCATGGATAAATTTTTTTATGTTGTGGTTTAAAGGTTAAAATATTATTCTATTGATAGCTAGGGATCCCTGGACCATTTTTACTATTTATTACTAAAAAGCTAATTTTTCGTAAGTAGCTTTATTTTGACGAGACGCTCAGCTTTTTTTCCTTACAACAATTTTCATTTGTGGTAGCTTACAGGGTAGCAGGAATTAAATGTGTTGATTTGACGAATATTAAAAATGTATTTCTAACAGGGATTTTCTCTGTTAATTTTTAAAATTAATATATCTAAATAACCCAAAAAATATTTGTCCTACAAATTGTAAGGTTTCATCAAAGAGCTCCCTATCACCAACATGTATGGTTAACGATGTCGTGAAAAATAACTAAAAGCAAGCAATTTTTTTATGTTGATTTTATTTATATCATTTAACACCCAAATTGTCCTACAAATTGCATAGTATGTCATCCTGGTTTTTTGATATTCATCAACAAACATATTTAATTCCTGCTACCCCTGTATGCTACCACCAACGAAAATTGTTGAACGAAAAATGTTTGTCGTCTTGTCAAAATAAAGCTACTGACGAAAAATTAACTGTAAGTAATAAATGGTAAAATGGTTAGTATCCCTACCTATAGGTTACTAACCTAAACCATATTTTTTAGGTGAGATTACAGAGTTTGGTCGTATTTGAATACTCAGTATTCTGAATAGTATTCAGAATACATTTTGCCGGTATTCGAATAGTAATCGAATATAGTTGTGTGTTTGGTAATCGGTATTCGGCAGAATACTAATTTGCTCAGTATTCCGGATTCTGTATTCGAATACTTTAGAAGTATTCGTGAATATTTTTTTTGAGTATTCGAATACCGGCGTTCCGAGTATTCGAATACCGAAAAGTGTAAGCAGTATTCGAATACTAAAATTGTTATGATTTTAATAGCAAAAGGAAAGCAAAATAGGGAAAAAGGGGTAAGGACCTTTTTTTGCTCTTCAATTTTGTCATAGGTTTTGTTTAGTAGTATTTAAATCTTTTCGTTTCCACTATTCGAATACCGATTCCGGGTTTTCATGTATTCGAATACTTTTTTTCTTCCAAATATTCAAATATTCGGTATTCGAATACTTTCTTCTTCCGTTATTCGTATTCGTTTTCGAATACCGATTTTCAGTATTTTGCCCAACTCTGTGAGATTATATGCAGGTTGTCAGTAAGTGTAAATGCGTGTAAAAAGCAATAATGATATGGAAAATATTTGCTCGGATGCACAGCAATAAGATAAGAAAATGTAAATTATTACTACGGTGCATACTGAATGCAAATCTGCTTTCTTTGTTTGCAAAAAATGTCAGATTTTTACAATACAACAATTGTGGGTTTTTATCTAGTATATCCGATAAAATGGAAAAGTTTGTTTAGCTTTCACGCATGTTACTGGGGATCTGTTTGATTAAATATCTTATTTACTTTCCACAATGTTTTTTAAATATAAAAGCGTTAAAACAGGTGGACAGGTCAGATCATTAAATATTTGAAAAAATAATTTAATATTTAATTTGCAAAAAAATATTCGTGTCTTACCAACCTCATGGGACACTATTCAAATATATTTAAGTATTTGCTAATACCAGAATAGTTCAATTAGCAAACATAAGAGAAAACTACTTCTATTTTTAAATTAGACATAAAATGTTTTTTTAAACAACTATTTTATTAAAGTTTTTGTTATAGTTTAAACACTTGTATAAAAATGTAATTTACCATATTTACATACCTTTATTTCCCATTATTTGATTTTTGGATAATCCATGAAGACAGAAAAAATATGCAAGTTTATCTTAATTAAGTATTGCCATTGAAATGATCTTTTAAAAATCTTAAAAACACTACATGTGGTGTATATGTTACGCCGAATTTGTGTAATTGCCGATTTCATGTATTTGGCAAAATTATAATTTTGCTTAATTCGTGAAATAAGCTTGTCACATTGGGGAAAGGGGTTAGACCTGAATAGTTAAATCTTTTTTTAATAAAGCGAAGTTAAAAAGAAGATTTAACTAATTAGAACTAACGATGTCCACTTTAATGTGACAGTTTTATTTACTCCATATTTTACAAATTAAGCACAATTTTGCCGAATAGATGAAACGACAATTACACAAATTTGGCGTAACAGATATAGGGTGTTCTTTAAATACATGCTAATATTCGAGGGGGTGATTTTTGGACTCATTAAAATAAAAAAACTTCATATGGACATATGCCCTACACGTCTGAACTTTTGAGATACAGGCTCTTAAAATTTTCAAAAAACCAAAAAAATTAAAAACACTTATTTTAGGAAAAATTGTTATCCTGGGTATAACCTTATTTAAGAGGCTTTTTTTATTATTTTTGTTACTTAATTGTTAATAAAAAATTATGAAACCTTATTTTTAGATCCCGAATGCTTCTTTTATGGTCTAAAAATATGCAATTAAGTAAATTTTATTATTTTTCTTTTAAACCAAACAAGATACGGAATAAAAGAAGAAACATAAAAGCTGTATTTTTATTTGCCTTATCTAAAGAAAGCACAAAAATTTTACACACATTTACACGGTCAGTGGCGTACCGTTTTTGTTAGTAATACTCGTTCAGTTTTGTGACGCCACTGGACTTATTAATTGTAATTAAGTTAGTAATAAATTAACTCCTTAATTTCATTAATAATATTGCCAAATTAAAATGAAATTAGGTTTGGGATAGTAAGGATATTTAAAAAAATTGTTTTTTTGGAAATTTTAACACGCTCAAAAGTTAAGACGTTTAGGATATATGTCCATATAAAGTTTTTTTCTTCAAATGAGTCTAAGGATCACTTCCTGAAATATTAGCATGTATTTAAGGAACACCCTGTATATCCAATTTTTTATAGTTTTGGAAATATGGCGATCGTCAGATTTTTTTGTAAAATATAATTTTTTAAATGGACTACGTTGTATATTGTATAATTACTAAAAAGGTATTTTAAATAGCGTAACGAAAAAATACATTTTGTACATCTATTTTTGAAAATACGGCCATCTAAATTCTAAAAAAAATGTTAAATTTTTATTATATTTACAGCTCTAAGCAAGTAGCATCAAACTTGATAAAATGGAGATTATATCTACTGTTTTTTAGATTTGGATGACCATATTTTTAAAACTGCTGAGATAGATAAATCAAATGTGGTATTTTCCTAATGCGCTTTTAAATACCTTTTTAAGGGGAATAAAATAAACAAGGTTTTTATTTCAAAATGCTATTTTACTGTTAAAACCTGATGATAATTTCCGAAACCATAAAAACATGAATATATCACAGCTGGTAATTTTTAATATTTTTTGAAAGATCTATCTATTAAATAACAGCCTTCTTAAACATATGAGCCGCGAAGGAGGAAATCTGGCAACACAGCACAGTAGGAATGTCAAGTAAAGTTTAGAAGTAAACGGAAACAAGTTTAAACGATTGCTTAAAAGGTTTTTTCTGTTTTTAAAAGTTAAATCGTAGCGTATTATATAAAGAAAAAAATAGGTAATTCATTGTTATATTTAAAAAATAGGACCAGTGCCAATATGTCAATTGTTGTTTTTACGTTTAAATGTGCGCGTATAGTTGGTGCGTACGGCGTACATTATGCCACGAACGTGTTGCGTTTCGAGCTGCAAAACGAATTACCTCAGTTATATTAACACAGAGGGTTATCAAACAACATTTAATTTCCCCATTACCGATGAAATTAGAAAAGCCTGGTTGTGCGCTATTGACCGGATAAGTATTTTTTTATTAAAACTAAAAGTTGTACCTATACGGTAAATGGACAAATATATTTTACGGGCAACTAATTAATTAAGTGTGTTTTTAAAAATTGGTTTAATTTGATATCAATAGGGTGTAAAGTGCACCAAAAACAAATATTTACCCCAAGCAATAACCTAAGGACTATATCAACTAATGTGCATAAATATACTGGTAAGTTCACCAAAAAATAATTATATAGATATTCTGAAAGTTATTTACCCAATGCGGTTTTAGGGTAAATATAGTGGAAAGCCTTTGTTATTTTAAAGTGCATCTTATGTAATACGAATTAAGCTTTTATAATTATAACTAAACACACATGCTTTCAATTCATTTTTAGTATTGCAAATATTACTAAATAATTAATGTTTAGTTAAATTTAAAAAGCTACATTGGTCTGTTTGCAAAAATGCATAAAGAGTGGTAGAAAAAATCCTAACAACTTGAAATTTTTAAATCCTTACCAACAAATTTGTATAAGGCAGAAAAGTTCCTGATAAATTTTGCAGACACATTATTGCTTTTTAGGGCAACTATAGTATTTAAAATTATACCTAATGTTGTCTAAAACATCCTAAAAAAGTACTATGTTTAAAACACTTAAAAAATAAATCATATTTAACATGTAATCTATTAGGAACTCATTTCAATATTCCTACTGTGCAGTGTTGTTTGCAACGTTGCCTTTCTTACTTCACGGCTCATAAGTTTAAAAAGGCTGTGATTAAATGGGTCCATGGACAAAAAGAAATTTTTAATAAAAATACAATTTTTATAACTATTTTATAAATATTTATTATATTTTATATCAATTAATTAATTTATATTTGTTTTCTCTACGTTTTAATTACCAATAAAATGCTGAAACTTTCCATTGTCTAAAAACCTTTAGTGTTATTGCGGTTATTTACATTTAATTTTATGTATTGAGTAATTAGCTTTTAAAAGGAAACGCCGTTGTTAACTGCAGGTGTTAATTGATATTGAAATTGGCTTTTTCGGCCCGCTGTCGTGAATTAATTAACAATAAACCGCTTAAGGAGCCGTTTAAACTTTTTGCGGCTATTGTATTTAAAGTGTTTTGTTGTCTTTCTTGGGTAAATAGGAGAGGTTTTTTTTATCTTTGTGAAAGCCTATAAAGACATATGGAGCCTTTGTACTGGCACTGTGGGTGAGGGGCTTTTTAATACTACATCAATTTTATTTCTTTAGATTAGTTTTAGGCTGAATTCATATATCCTCTACTACTCGGGTTGTCATATGTGCTTCAAAGGAAAAAAAGGACTGTAAAAATATGATTTTAGTAAAGAATAAATGGATGATAAAATCATAACAATTATTAATACATGAACAAAAAAAACTACTTTTTTATATTTAAAAAGCCGCTGCTTTAAATACTTATTGTTGCCTATTATGACATTTTTAAGTTCGGTGAAAGAACAATTTTTATTTAGGAAAAAATCACTTTTAAGGTTTTTTTATAAAGGGACAATTTGTTTTTCCAAACATTTTCCATACATCTTAAACCATTTTTTACTTGTTTTGTATACTGTTATGTTTGTAAAAATGCATCTCTGGCAATTATTATACTACTAAATCTACTATTATACATATATATATATATATATATATATATATATATATATATATATATATATATATATATATATATATATATACTTTCCACTCAAGTTATCTTCGAAACGAGACAGATTTGAGAAAATCGCCGAAACACGTCAAGATATTTATTGAGGGGGAACGTTTTTACAAAAAATTGGACGGCGCCCCTTTAACCCCTTAACCACCAGGGCCACCACCCCAAAATTCTTAAATAAGAAGGCGGGTTGAGTTTGATACATCATTTTAAAGCTCCTGACGAGTACTTTATAACCCTAGAATATGAAGTCAATATCTTCACCTATTACAAAATGGCGGTACTTTAAAAATTACCTAAATACCTGATTTGGATGGTCATATTTCCGAAACTAATAAAGTTAGATGTACTTAATGTGGTATTTTCTTAAAGCTCATTTAAAGATCTTTTTAATGGTAAAATAATATAGGTACAGGGTTCTTAAATAAAAAAATATGTACTTTTTCTTCTACCCTGTATATTACCACCAGTATCACCATATTTTAAATGAACACCCTGTATATATATATATATACATATTTTTCTGTTTATAGTACAGTCAGAAAATAAGCTTTTATTTTATATTATTTTTAGATACAGGTCCCTGTACCCGAACTTAAATATCTCATCACTGTTTTTAATGTTTGACACTAGGTGTCGCCACAAGCATAACTTTTTAAGCACCTATACCACAAGAGTCAAATGAGTGCTTAAGGTAATTTGATTACCGTGATATTTATATAGATAGAAATCATACGCAAAAATCTACTGCACAAGCATCAATAAATAAATTATAGGTTTTAATTGTTATGTTTATTTACTAATAAAATCTTTAAATCACCCTTATATTACCAAAAAAAAAATATTTGATTAAAAATGCAAAACAGTCACTAAAAAAAAATTATAACAAATTTGTAAAACCAGGTCAACTAGCACAGAAATTTAAGGATAAATATGGACAGTTTCTGTCAACTAACGTAAATATTGATAAATCGGATTATTTTCGGCGAATTCTTTACTTAAAAACACTCAAAAAAAACATTAACACAATAATTATTGCGGAGATTTATTATCACTCATTGTATCTTGTCACCGAAAAACGTATTGGACTGGCATCAATTTTTTTATGTTACATATACCGTATTCGACAAACTTTTTTGGCCGCAGCAGAGACAAGAATGAGACGAGCAACTAAATGTAAATAAATTATCCGAGAGAGAGATAGCTGCTGGGCCTTCCTTGTCTGTCTTTAAGGAGTTCAATAATTACACACACCTTATTAAAAATGTAATTTATTTGGTTTTTATAAAGATTTTTTCTTACAGATAACCATGTCAATATTGCCTTAAATTATCTGTTGAAAAGCACAAATTTAATATATACACTGTGATCACTAATAAAAGTCAATATTCAAAGTCCAATTAAAGGTAAAAAACCACAAAACACACAATAAATCACAGAAAATGTAAACAAACTGTCCAAACAAATCGGCCATTGAAAAATATCCAACACAAATATCGATTAACATTTCGGCGTGACTGCCTGCGGCAACGTGTCAAGTTAAAAATATTGGTACATTTTCTTTCCCTTAATTAGATGTGAGCCAAAAAGGACATTAAAGTTTACATGCAGAAATTGTGAACAAAATGGCAACCAGAGCAAAGCGATGATTGCTCCATCTACGATAGCCTGCCATGATGAAAGACAAAGACATATTTATTGGAACTTGCGTTAAACTAGAAAAAGATAAATACAATGGACAAATTGTTAGGACCAGTTACTCGTCTCATTCTTGTCTCTGGCCGCAGCATAAACTTTCGGCGGCGTTGCCACATGTCAGTCATATAGCATATTTTTCTTAATTATTAATTACTCCTATTATAAGCTCTGAAGGTCGGATTTTAATTACCCAAAATGTTCAGAATTGTTTTTTCTTTCGTTGATACAACTTTCATTGAAATCTGAACATCAGTTTTTACAAGTAAAATAAAATCTGAGACTTCCCATAAGGATCAATGTTAAAAGCAATTATTTTATAATATTTATAACTTTTTTTAGTTCTCTGTAGACCTTTAAAAATTTAACTGGTTGATACTCTTATTATAGAGTACCAGTATGCTAAGTTTCATAATTTTCTGAACATTAATTCCTATACCGGTAGTACTACCTTAAAGCACGACAGAACTTTTTTATACAATAAAGTACAAAGAGTATTTTGGCTTACACTATCAGGTCTACCATTTACGACATTGACCTTTCCTGACACCCTGTATATGTTGTTATGGGCGTATTAACAAAATTTACATAGAATTTGCAGCGATAAATTTCTGCGGTGCTCGCACACTAGTCTTAAAATTTCATTTTGACTGACGTTTTAAGGTTTCTAAAAGGTAAATTGAGGAGTTAATTTTACATGAACAAAAAACAATTTAGTAAGAACACTATATAATGAAGCCGATAAAAAATATGTGCACAATCTAAAAGTATTTTAATTAATTTAAGTTTCCATTTTAATTATTAACCATGGTCTAATTAGCTCATTTAATTTGTCAGATGAAAGTTAAATGTTACGGGCAATTTGATAAGTCCGGGCACTATTAATAATGGCCGGTCAGTATTCATAATACCTGGCTTTATTGGGCAATGTGTTTAAAACAGCATGTAAATACTTTTTCAGGCCATTAGAAATAATGCCGACCCTATCTTGGGCAAAGTATTAAAATAGGTGAACTGTAATGTTTTGGTTTATTAAATAAAAACTAATTTACTTTTTATAAGTAAACATAAAATAAACTATTTAACATGGTAGTAACGAACCAGAACTAACCAGACCACTCAGGTGGTCTGGTTATTGACGTCACACCCCTGGCCCATGTTGCTGAATTGGCAATTTCAGTGACATGGCCCTGCAACTAGGAAATTTCTCATACTGCCCGGTTCAAGTGATAATTTCAAGCTATTTCAAACACTGACTTATTACATGGATCACGGGCATTATTAAAAATGGCCAGTCCAAGTGATATATTAATCATTTTGGCCATCGCTCTTGGGCATTATTGATCACTACGAAAAAAGTATTCATCGAATACTTTAAAACTATTCGAATACAGAATACTAACCAAAAAAAGTATTTCGCCGAATACCGAATACCAAACACATAAATGTATTCGAATACCGGCAAAATATTCTGAATATTATTCAGAATACTTAGGATTCGAATACGACCCAACCCTGTTATTGATGGCCGGTCCTTATTAATAATGCCATTTTAATTACGTTGTCCGTAACATAAATAGACAGTTAAAGCAAAAATGACAGCTGCGCATGAGCATTATAAATTTTCTTGACGTAAGAAGATACGTCCGCCGCAACGCTACGGATTTCTACGTACGCTCAAAACGCAACCTAACGAGCCAAACATTACAAAGTATTAAACGGAAGGGGAATGAGTGGATACCGATGGTAAATGGTTTAAATGTTTTGATAAATAAACAAATAAATGAGGTTATACATGTTAGGAAGGTTATAGTTAATTGTCTTCCAAGTTCATTTTTACCAACGCCGTTTACAAAAATTCCAAAAGTGTTCCAAAAGAAGTAAGGTTAAGTCATCAGTCGTCTACGTCTGTCGCCTTGCTTTAACTCTATTTTAACCGTATGGAGTAGGCACAACGTAACGTAAATTTCTGCGTTTACCTCAATCAGATACGTCAACGACTTCGGTCGTGCTTTAACTGTCTAATATCTGTGATTGTTGGCATAACATTGTGATCAAGACCAACTACAGCCAATGTGTGAACGTATACTTCTAGTTTAAAACCTTGGTTCTGAAAAACCGCCAGGAATTCATTTGGATATGTGGCCAATGCAAACAAACCTACTGTTTAACCATGGCGTTGGCCAAGGTTTGTCAGGCTTGGCCCAACGTGTGGAGCCAGCATAACTTAAGCAACAAACTATTCAGTATTTTAATTTTCCAGTCAACTTTCCGCCAACTTTACGTATTCTACTACCGATGCTTAAAATCTATTACAGGCTGAAAACAAATTGTTAAAAACGTGCATTTAAATAAAGTGGTAATTTTCCATTTATAACACATGTAATCATTTAAAATCTATCGTTCGAGTAAACTACACATTCACCGATTACCTACATAAAACCCGTATCTGGTCTTATGGTGTTTCCGACACTCACGGGTGAGATGCTATCGTCCCAATGGTATCTTTATGTTGCATCGTACAAGTAGACAGGCGCTAATTATTTAATTTTATGGCATATTAACGTTGAAGCAAACTAAAGAGGAGATAAGTTAGAAAACACTTTGTTTCAGATTTTCATGAATTTATTTTACAACGTGTAACATCTTTCACAATCTTGCTACATTTATTATACACATGTTTAACTAAATTGTTAGTCTACATTTTGAGGGTGGAAAATAAATAAATTAACATTGAAAAATTCTAAGGTATAAAGTAAACGCTATGACACCAAAAACATAAATGCGAAAAAGGTGAGCCAAGTTCAATACTAAAATTATGTTTGGCTGTGGGCTTCGACACAAAAAGAATGAAGATCTAAATAAGCGCCAAGTTTTGTAGGAAATCCAAATATGTATGAGATCCTAAATTAGGTCAGATTTGACTTGGCCAGTTTTTATTACATTAGTCATATTATAAAGTCATTCAACTTATATTATTCTTTTTTTTTTAATTCTGATAAAAACTGTCCAAATCAAATCTAACGTACTTTAAGATCTCATACATATTTGCATTTTGTACAGAATCTGCGGTAAATAAATGAAATATCGATGGCCTTAACCGTATTAATTATTTAAGTAATAAAAATAGTTAAGATACCTTCCAGTTAATCATAATAGATAAGACCTTAAACGAGTAAGGGTGTGTTTATGTTAAAGCTGCGACAAAAGCGGTGCGCTGCCACAAAAGCAGCTTTATAAAGGGTGTCCAACTATATTTTGACCTATTTTAACCGCAAATAACTTAAGAACAAAATAAGAGCATTTGATATTTTAAAAGTTTTTTATTATATCTTCGTCATTTGGTTCTGACATTCCTTTAGGACAAAAACAAAATGGCCGATTTTCCGATATAGAGCAACTTTATTATTTTAAATGGAACACCATGTATATTTTTTCTTCATTTTAAAATTCGATCTTTCCTCGTTAAAAAATGTAACATTAGCTTTGGTAATTAAAAAAAAAATGGAATTATTGATCTTAAAAAATTAGCTGAATGGCCATTAAAAGTATAGACAATAAACATTTGCCACATACAAATTTACAGGAAAAAATAAGACAATAAAGCTTTAGGATATTTACACTATTAACAAAAGTTTATTAAAAAGTAATCTAGTTTTACTGCAACTATTATTTTGTGAATAACGTATAGCTTTATAGCCGATTTTTTTCTGTAACCTTGTATGTAGCAAATTTTCATTGTCAAATAATAATTTTACATGCCATGCAGTCAATTTTGCAGAGAGCAATAAATACATTATTTTTTGAAATAATTACTTTTTTTACCTGAAAAATATTGAATTTTAAGACGCTTAAAAAATATACATGGTTGGTTGGTTTATTTATTCTTGGCTCTGGTCCCTTTCGGTTCAATTTACCAGTACATTCGGAGGAAAATCTGATGGATAGTCGAGCTCGTAGCTCCCAGAAATTCCAAATTTTTTTCTTTTTATTTATCTTGAAACTATGAAGTGGCATGAATTTCGGCCATCTTTCCTGGAACTGCTACTGGTATCGCGCATAACCGGTTTCTTTCAGTGCTGCCCCCCTCCCCCGCGATGCCCGCCTCCAGTTTCCGCCATTGGAAAACACCTCGTGCAGCACGCCAAACAGGAAACATCAGGTTATAGAAATCTTCACTCACAGCGCCTAGTTCCAGAAAAAGATGCCTTCTCAAATTTAGTTCTAAGTTTCCTATCTTCCTCGGGGCAACAGAACGTCTTTTACATCCTCTATGCACGATACCACGTAAGAGCCGCATGGACTCCCTTCCAACGCCCTACCACGACCGAGAACGAATGAGAACTGAAAAAAATATACATAATTGTCCATTTAAAATAGGGATGTTCTCTATATCGGAAAATCCGGCCAGTTTGTTTTTGTGTTAAGGGAATGTCATCACAACCAAATGGCGAGAATAGAATAAAAAGCTTTATTCGTTCTTAAGTTATTCGAGATCAAAATGGGTTAAAATATTGTCGGACACCCTGTATTACAGAAATACTCGTATAAAACTGTTTTCATCGCCTCGTGCCACTCTCATCGCTGTACGAGTAGTCCCAGAGCTAGTGAACCCTTCGAGTAACGTTAGACCTGTGAGGCTAGAAATTTGTATAGTGATGACTTATAGCATGCTAAGTACGAAAATCCATCACCTGGCAGGCATCAACCGTAGACATCATTACCCTGTATATTTTTGAAAGTTTAAAAAAATAATAACAGTAAAAAACTTGAAGCTGTGAGCTTAATTTTTTTTTAGGATTTAGTTCCTTCATAGTAAGATTAAAAAAAATTAATAGTTTTCAGTTTGCCTGGCAGGTACATGTGCTCATCGAGAACGCCTGTTAATTGTTTTTTAAACCTTATTATAAGGCGATTCCCACTTAGGGGTGTTCACCCGTGACGCATGAGTCGTCACTCATCAGCTGATTTTCGGGGTTTTTCAAAGACACAGGTAAAATCATATCCATGCACATTTAAATCGAATCACAACTTATGGTAGTACCAACCGTTAATTTATGTAGGAAATTTTGTTAAAAAGTCGTCACCCATAGGGGATAATTAGAACCAGTCCTAATTTGGGGGTGGAAACGCACGAGCACGCACGAGTTTTACCTTCTTACCCATGACTCGCAGGTGTGAATCGTCAGGAGTCAAAGACTTTTTACCTGGGGTAAAAACCCCGGGTTAAAACCCTTAGGTGGGAATCGGCTATTAGAATGAACTAAATCCTTAAAAAATAAGCTTACAGCTCCAAGTTTTTTGTTTTTGATGTTGATGTGCACCGCTGATGCCTGCCAGGTGATGATTTTCACACTAAGCCAGCTATGAGTCATCACTATACAAATTTTCCGCCTTACAGGTCTAATGTTTCTCAAATGGGTTCACTAGCTCTCCTACTATTGTATTTCGTTAAAAAAAGAAATAATAAATTTATTTATGTGCACTCTTAAATACAAAGCACCTTATGTAATATCTCTAAAGCTGCCTATTTTTTCTAACATAAAAAAGAGCTAAATCAAAACAACCGCAAACGAACCGTTAAGTTGTTGTTTTTCTAAAACAAAGAAAAGTAAAAGCTCGCAGAAACAATAAACAACGGAATAAAAGTTGGATGAGATTCACAGACAACATAACTCATTTATTTATTCAAGAAAAGTAAACACAACAGGTTAAATAGTACGTAGTGCAATAAAAGTTTATGTGCTATTATGGGAAGAGATTCCAACTCTTGTTATTAGTCCGGTAAATTTAGACATCCGAGGTTAAGGCGGTATCAGACAATTCGCTTTTCGCTCACTTCTCTCTTTCATTCTGCATTTTTAAGCTGAAATTATGGATTGACGTTTCTGTTTTCGTTTGCCATTATTTGACGTTTTTAGTTGGAAGATAAAACAACAACTATGTATTTGTCAATTTATAGTTTCTGTTTACCGTTTTTATATACCATATCAGAAACCGAAACGTTAAACGGCGATCAGAAACGAAAACGTCAATCTTTAAATTCAGCTTCACTCGAAATGAAACATTAAAACATAGAGTAAAATAAATAATGAATATGAATTTATTAGTAAACCTTGAGTGAATCTCGCTATCGGAATGAACAAAAAATGACACGTCTAGACACAAAAAGTGTTCACTGGGGATCTCTCATTTCATCGCACCTCTTGTAGGATTAATTACGGGCACTGTAGCTAATATATATCAAGATGGTTTTTAAGTGGAACAATAAAAACAGGTTGCTCCTTTGCACGCTTGCCGCTTTGGTACGTAAAGTAAACACAACAGGTTAAATAGTACGTAGTGCAATAAAAGTTTATGTGCTATGATGGGAAGAGATTCCAATTATTGTTAGTAGTCCGGTCAATTTAGACATCCAAAGTTTGAAAATTCGCAACCGGCTAAAAATTCGTAGGATCATTTAAAACATCAGTATAAATGAAAATGGAAAACATTTTACTAGGGGTCAAATGTCACAAATACAGAATTTTTATAGGACACGGTAGGTTTTATCATAAAATTATCCCAAACAAAAATTGTAAATTAGGTAATTATTTAAAATAATGTCTTAATATACAGGGTGTTTCACAACTTATCGGACAAACTTAGAGGGCTAACTCTACAATAAAAATAAGAAAAACTTTTAAAGATATGTCCTAAGCGTCTTCGTATTTGACCTACGAGGTGTTAAAAATTTAAATTAATTATATTTTTTTGTTATTACTTTTATACCAATTCGGATATTTAAAAAAAAATTGGCGACGCCTCCTATGCACCAGAAGACATTTTTTGGCATACAAGCAAAAAAAATGTTTACTAGTGTCGTCCATAAGGGGTAAATATTTTTAATAAAAAAGTTACTATCAATCTAGCTTCTGTTTAATTTGAAGCTATTAAGTAATTAAATATATTGGCAAGGGGTTAAAAATAATAAAAGTAACAAATTTATCCATCTAGTTGAATTTCTAATGTTTCTGCTTTCTTTTCTTCTTCTTTATCATGGGATGGGTAAAGTGCTCCAATAAAATGACACATCGCATGTCTCCTGGTTAGAATCAGATAAATCCTAATTATTGGTGATGTAATATAGGATCACGACCTATGTTGACAATTAGTACATACGACCGAACAAAACAGCTTCCGCACTCTGTAACTCAATAGAAAAGAAATTTCCTTTCCATGCAATGTAAATCATATGGCAAATTCCTGGAAATTTCTTTTCTATCGAGTTACAGAGTACGAGTACAGTTTCCTTTTTGAAAACTTCATTTAGTAGCCGAGTAACCGAGTAATATAGCCGAAAAAGTTGTTGAATAGCAGCCGCTAGGTTGGAGACATTCGTGCGCAAATCGTGCCAGCTCGATGCGTTAAATTCACTTTCAGTATGTTAAATACTTGCAGATATAAATTAAAGAAATGCCTGCATTTAAACATACAAGACAAACCAGTAATTAAAAAATGTACTATATAAAAAACACTCACTGCTTAGTGTAGCTAAAGAATAAGAAATGTCAATCATACTTTACACAGTTGTAATGACTTTAAATAAAATACAATTTAAGAGCAAACGAATTAGCATTAAAGTAACAGGGATGCAAATAAAGCAAGCAAAACTCTGCGAAATTGTCTTTATTAAGAGTGTTCAAAGCTCAAAAAGCGATAAAAGTATTAACTGAGCGCTCAAAGCTATTGAGAACGTTTGGCCTCTGCTTAATATGAAGTTTTTAATGCGAATTTCTTCTTTGAGGAGGAGCGCTTTGAATCAAAGAGACTTTATTGTTTAAAGCGTATTGAATTTCTAAAGCCTATAGATAGGAACTGATTTATAATAGGCTGAAGAAATAAGATCAAAGATTTTTACGTATTACGGTAATTGAAAATTTTAACGCATTAATATATATTTTCGGTTTTAAAAGTTATGTGTTACGAGTATACTTCTTTTCAGAGGTGTTGACCGTTACGTCACGTTTCAGACGTCATATCGAAATTAGGCACGTCGTATATTATGTCATATACCTAACCAAAAAAAAAAAATGATTACGCTTTAATTTTGATTAGAATATTTATTAAGGTGGTTATACACTTTCGTGATAAATGAAGGCCGTTCCACACTAATGATATCAATACGACATTGCGGTCTTAGTTAAAATTATATTGAAATTTAAAGGCAGGAATATTAAGGAAGTATAATTACATTCCCTGATAAAATAAAAACACAAACTCATATACAGCATGTCGTCTGCTGTTAGTGATTTTAAAACTATTTATTTATTTGACATATAAAAATAAAATTTAAGATATACAGTAGCATTAGAACTACTTAACTAAACCTAGCCTAATTAAAAACCTAATATTGCCCTTGGCCAAAATATTTAGTTTATTTTAACTTTACATTAAAGAAATCTATAATATCTATTTATGTTACCAATATCCTATTAATTGGAGTATTAAAACTTTGCTTCCAAATTCAAGAACAATCCTAGTATATGTATATAGTTTGTCCACATATGGGAGACTTTTGTAATATTTTTATGAAAAAAAGTTACCCTTTACCAAAGTTTTGCTCTCTGACGAGGCGCGAACCGAAGTGGCAAGCAAATAACCCAGGCCAGGTGGTGACAGTGGGCAGATGAAATTCCTTAAAGCCCTAAAGAATTCACATGCCAATATCTCACTCAACTCGCCGCCACCTTGTTAGTCACTTCAGTGCACATCTTGCCTAAAACAATTACTTAAATGACGGTATTCCTACGAAAGAAACTACAATATTTCCATTTAAAGTTTTTCGTAACTTTGAAGAGCAAATGAGTTAAAGAGATTTGTAAAAATTGCTCAGAGATAGACTATAATAGCCATAAACTGTTTTTACGCTAGTTGTTGTTTCAAAAACTAAAAATCTTATACAGACAATCGATGCACAAGAGAACAAATGAATCAGAATTTTATTTTATGGAAAGTTACTCTTAAATAAAATTCTTGATGGCAAAAAAAATATAATTCACGCAAAGGAAACGTTGATTTTTGTAACCAGGTTTCATAAAAACTTCAAAACATGTTTTTTCTAAAGAGTAAATTTTCATATTTTTTTATTTTTAAGCCAAATGTAAATTAATTATTATATTTTTGAACAGCATTAGCAGTTGAAATAATAGACATCAGTCAATTTTTTTTTTTACTGGGATATCAAAAAGTTTTATAAAACTGGTGTTATTATAAATTAATTATTTAATTTTATTAAAATAAATAACAACAAAAACTTTCCAATATATTTCTTTATGGTTTAAGAATATGCATTTTTTTTTAATTAAAGAAGATACAAAAAATACCAAAATAAGTAAGTGCCTAATCAAAAAAAAAAAAAAAAAAAAAAAAAAAAAAAAATGTTAAATGGCATTTTAAATATTTACAAAAAGCTAACTTTTTTTTAAATATAACGCCCTGTATCTTAAGAACTAAGAAACTGTGGACCACTGTGTTTTATTTTGATAACAGAATTCCACCCTAGCAGTTTTTCATCACAAACGTATAAACACCCTGTGTATATAAACTCAAATTTGAACAGTCTATCTCAAGGCTTCAGTACACGTTTATAAGTTTGGCAAATAAAAATAGTTTTCCAATTAACGAGTATATAAATATTTTTTTGTTGGTGCTCTGTAACAATGGATGCGAGACTGTAGCAGCTACAATTTATTTGTACAGTGTTTCCACTTTATGGAAAGGTGCACCAAACCAAAGTGATTTAAAAAATGACTTAAAAGAAGGTGCTGAGTTTCATCGAAGCAGAACAAGGTAAAAATATTCAGTTTTTCATGCTATTATGTTGACATATGAACATACAATATGAACTAAATTATAAAAGTAAATGAAGGGAAAGAGGGGTGTCCGGATCGTAGCATGTAAATATATTTAATATATTTTTTAAATGTTTTTAAAGGGGATACTATGAACAATCAACTTTCCGAGCTGCTGCAGAACCATCGGATTAGTTCGATCATTTTAACTGCGTCATATGCCGATTTTAAGAATTCTACAACAAATTTCCTTGATAGTTGCAAATTAAGTCACTAACTGGAAAGAAGCTATACCAGAAAAATACGATTCAAATTGACGTTAAGATTTTTAGCTACTGAAAAAGGCTTCAGAAGTTTACACTATTCATTTAAAATATTTAGTCCACTTATTTTGCATTTCACTTAATAAATTGAAATCTGTTTGGCACTGAATAAACTTCAACGATATGATAGATAAGAGATAATTATTCATTCCTACTTTTATGCATTTTTATAAGCCCTATAAAAATATTTGCCAACATTAAATAATTCTAAACAGACATAATTTCATTGGAAACTATTTGAAGCCATCTATTGGTGCTTGACAAGTGGTATAGGTTGAACAGTTTACATTTGTTGATGGAAGACGGCTGTGTGATAAAGGAGATGTATATGACCATTCATATTGATTCCAAAACTGTTAAAAGAGCCTGATGAGTAGTGGCAAAAGTACTAACTATTGGGACCATTTTGCTTTTTCGATGTCTGTTCATTGCATGTTGCCTATTTCAACATAATTTCTTCTCGTTTATTCTCAGAAAATTTTAAACATTTTTTTGTAAGGAGTCTACCATATAAATCGCATTCATCAGCTTGTCTTGCTGTTTTTCTGAAAAGTACTTTTTTCAGTGTAGAAAAGCATTTAGCATTCCCTTGTTGGCCTCTGTTAATTAAAGGTATGTGGATCTTTCTTGCAGCGTTTAAAACTGAACATTATTTATTAATTTCGAATTGCTGCTAGTCCCAGCTGCAATGCCAGATTTACTGCTGGTTTCAGGTACAGAGATATCAAGTCTATATTCGTGCTTGTTTCCTTTATTATATATGTCGTTTGTGTTTGTATTGAAAAATAAAATAAACTAAGATTATTTTTTATTTTAACTTGTATAATTATGTATATACCTGATGCCCGAAACTGCAGAAGGATGAAAATCCATCCAAATTACATGAGTATGCGTTCCCCATTGCCATTGATGGAAAGCACATTATTATACTCTGTCACCTTCACATTCATATCGGAATATTTGCCAGCTTATAAAGAAACTTTCAGAATCATTTACTTGCAGTGGTAGACAGTAATTACTGTTTTATATTTGCTCATGTGGTGGCTCTCAGGGCCAAATAGTTAATGGCGGAGTAGTTAATCAGCATTTTATACCGAAAACTATTACGATAAATTTTAATTTTTTTCTCCCTTGTTCACTACCTAATGCGATATTGATATGCCTTTGCGTATTTTTAGGAGATAGTACATTTGCAATCAGTACCCCACATAATGGTGTCCTCAGCCGCCATGGCACTAGGTCTGGAGCAAATATTTAATCAAGAAGTGTCCTGTTCTCGGTAAAAAGTAGAAAGTTCTTTTGGTATACTCTTTTGCCAAATTCAGAATGGGTATTTCAAAGACCTCTTAGGAGCCCACCTAAGCCTCCATTACTTGATGACTTACATATGGTACATAATTACTTAAGAAACAGTAATACAAGATAATTATACACTTTGGGTTCATTTGATACTTATAATGCTAACAGAGAAGTAATTCGGCCAGGTGTATGGAGAAACATAGAGATAATGCTTTACGACAGATATACGATTGATCTTCTATGAACTATTTTTATAGAAATGGTAGACACCAAACTTCGTGTAAAATAAAAGGTTGGCACTGACTAGAAACTGTAAAGGCAACCTGATTTTGACCAGTTTCGTACACGGAGGTTTTTTAAGCGCTGATTATGAATCTTAAAGAATTTTTAGTGGAAACGTTTCGCTCGAGATATATATCATCAAAATTGGTATTTTAATTCATTCCATTTCACTATATTCTCTACATACAATTTTGAATTTTAATTTAAAGTGGTATTTATAAAATATTTATATATTTATTTGTTTTTACCATTTAAAATCTCATTTTACCGTTAAAGTTGACAATCAAATATTGTAGGCCACTTTAGCTTTAAATCAAGAACTATGTGCAAAAAGAAGGGGAATATGGTGAAAATAAGGTTAGTATAAATGCCAACCCTTGATGATGGATTTCAACGAAACATTTTTAATTAAAATTTTAGAATCGTGATCAGCGCCCCAAATAACCCCGTGTACTAAATTCTAACAAAACTGGAAGCTGTGACAGTTTAGACAATTACTTTATAAAATGTTGTTTTACTTACATTATTATCCCTGTTGTTAATTATGCTGGGCACTCATATTACGCTTTACAAAGGCTTGTAAAATAGCCAAATGGGATTGTAAAGCTGTCCTCATGTCGATTTTTTTTGACTGTATTTTTCTTGTGATGGAGTCTGGAAGGTAGTCATTGGCGATTCTTTTTTATAGTTTATTGACAGGTATATACATTATAAGCTATACGATTCCAAGCATTATTAATCTAAATAGAAAATAACAGATGGAATACATAAATTATAACATTTTAGCACGCTCACCTGTCATATAAATCTCTTATTAATTGCATAAATTGCAGAATTATTGGTAAAAATATCCATAAAATACTAAGAGACCTTTTAAAACAAAATATTACGTTATCTTACCCGGGCCGCAACCACTGCATAAACCGCGTTCTTATTACATGTTCATGTATTTCGTGAGGTAATGCCTATGAGACGAACTAGCAGTCAAGTTGTTTATATTTCTTTATAATCTTCATGTTTTTTACTCCACTTGCATTGATTTTGTGTTAGTAGATAAAGATATCCAGGAAATTTGTAGAAACTCTCACAATACAGTAATATTATATAAACACATAGCAAAAATTGTAACTTACATTAAATACAAAATTCACAGGTTAAAGAGGTTTGCCTGCTTCTGTCTCCATTTAAAAATATTTTTAATAACTCTTAAAATAAGAACTTGCTTGGCTTCTGTGTCTCGTTGCGCCATTTAATAATAACAATAAACAAACACTAATATACAAAAATAGTATATTGAAATCACAAACGGAGCACTCAAACGTTTCAAACTGTTTTGAACTAACATTCCATGGAAAAATTTCAATGTTTGATGTTAGACACGGGGTTATAAACGTCACGCAAAATAGGTTTGTTTTGGGCACTGAACGGATATAGTTTTTTTATTTACTCAACTTTTATAAAGATATATAAAATATATAAAAATTGAATGCCTAAAATATCGAAAATCAATAAATGACAGTAACTGACATTGACTGATTGCTAACGATTTTTCTCCGACATTCGTCAATGACGTAATTTTTTTGTCACTCTTGGATTTAAAACGACATGAAGCGAGAACAACAATGTATGATGTAACGGTCAACACTCTGAAAAGCTCTATAAAGGTTTCAGTTGACATAACCGCAATGAGCCCAAGGCCGTTCGTTACGCTGGTGAAATGTAGGGGGATGCAGTGCAAAAATTTGTGTATTTAATAAAATTGCAGTAATATGAGTCTGTTATACTACGCTGAAAATTACACCTGGTCGTAAACTAAAGCTTCACATATAGGGTAACACAGTTTATCCAAACTACACTCAAAGTTTGGATAAAAAGGACTAGAGATACATAAAACAACAGATTCAGCTTGACAAAAAAGCTTTTTATATTTTTGAGAGCATAGAAAAGGCTTTTAAATTTTTCCGAAATAATCTGCTTCACTTTCCTCTATCATTGGAATCCGGGCTCGATGCGGCCTTGGTGCAGTTTTGTATGGCCAGACCTTAAGTATGATATGAGTTCGAACGATTTTTGTAAATTGTTGTATAGTAAGTAGTGCGGAAAAAATACATTGACGAAAGGAAGTAAGTAAATTATTAAACGTTTTTTTATCAGGTTAGTCCTTATGGAATAAAAAAGTAATGACAGTTAATTAACAGAATAATCTGTGGTTTAAAATAGATATTTATTTTTTTAAGGGTGATACAAAATGTTTCTAAAAAAGTTGAAAAGCGCATTCCGCATCTATTCTACACTATCACTTTATTAAAATTCTTATCAAGAACCCATTGAAATATTACAATAAGTATTGTTGAATGCAAAGTTTTTTCATATGGAATAATTAACTTTTATTTGTCCAAGAGCAGAAATCATTCTGTCCCTGAAAAAAAAAAACATAAGTATACAGCGTGTTCTAGGTTAGGTGTTACAAGAGGATACATGGACCAAGCATTTTGAAATGTACTTGGAAAAACTGGTCTCATGGTCCAAAACTGGTAAATACAAAATTTTACTTCGATTGGTAATATACAGGGCAAGTTATAACTAAAAATAAGATAAATAGGAAGTAAAGTAAAGTATCTTTATTTTTAAAAATAAGAAAAAATTGTATAGCTAAATGTTGTAAAGAATAAAATTTTGTTTTAAAATTTAAAGGTAAAGAATTCAAATAAAAAAATATATTTTTGTTTATTTTTTACATTATGCTTTAACAGTTTTTAAAATACTTGGCTTGAGGCAGCAAATTAAAAAAATATGTAATAAAAATTATTACATTTTCTTTAAATTTTTTCCCTCTTGCCCATTATTTAAGTTGTAAATAATATAATGTAAAAATATGTAATGTAAAAAAATTGACAATTACATTTTTTTACTCTCATGCTTGCAACTTAAAATTTTGACATGAAATTTAATTCTCTTTAACATTTACTTGTATATACAATTTTTTTATTTTTATAAATGAAAGTAATTAGCTCTTGGGCATTTTTCATATTTTTAGTTATAACTATCCCTATACAATACTAATTGGAGTAAAATTTTGGAATTATTAGTTTTGGACCGTCCGACCAGTTTTCCCAAAATTTTGTTCTAAAATTCAAAAATTTTTGGTCTATTTGTCCTCTTGTAACATCTATTCTGGGACAAAAACATATATAAATTCAAGTGTTTAATTAGTAACTTTTTTAGTTCTTCACGTGATTCAAAGTAACGTGTTTAATAAATTTTTCTTTTTTGGTCCATTTGTCCTCTTTTAAACCGTGGACTATATAAAAAAATATTTGTAATATTGTTACAATAACCTATAAAAATGTGTGGTGATTTGTCATCTTTAAAACTTACATCGTTTGCTTGTTTTATGTAGAAAAAATTTTGGTTAAAAATGGCTCTAGTTAGATCCATATTTTCAGGCCTACACTTAAAGTTTGTCGTTGATAAATTGTTTTTGGGTGAAAAAGTTTGTTTTGCCAATTAATCAGTTATCTTTTCAAAGAAGTATTTTTAGGTGTAAACGGAGGATTGGTTACGAGGTAGTAATTATAAGGCGTAAAGTTCTTAGTACCATCTTATTGTTTAAAAGATACCATGACATGCATATTGACCATGTTGATTTATTTGCAGACATGATTTCTTGATGCAATACAGTGTGTTTCACAACTTATCCAACAAACTTTAAGGGTTAATTCTACATTAAAAATATAAAAAAAACTATGAACACATGTCCTAAACGTCTTGGTTTTTAAAAAAATTAGGGATACCTTCTATGCACCAAGAAATATTTTTTGACATACAAGAAAAAAAATTCCCAGTGTCGTTTATGAAAGGTTTAAGGTAAATATTTTTAAGAAATATATGGTACGCCAATGCATTTTCCAATATAAACATATTTTTAAAATTACCATTTAGTTTACCACAAATTTCATTTTTTGACTTTTTTATTTGATGCACGGCTTTCGAGTAAATAAATAAAAACCATTTCTCGGCAGGATCAAATCCCTATCTTATTTAAGAATGAATAACAAAGGTGATTTTTACTGTAGAATCGATATCGATACGAAATGACCATGCCGAGAAATAATTTTTATTAATTTACGCGAAAACCGTGTATCAAATAAATATAATTTAAGAGATCAAATTTGTTCCAAACCTAATGGAAATTTTAAAAATCATATTTATTAAGAAAAATAAGTGGCGTACCATTTTTTATTTAATAAAATAACTTAAACCATTTATGGACGACACTGGTAATTTTTTTCTTGTATGCCAAAAATGTCTTTTGGTGCATAGAAGCCGTCACCCATTTTTTTAAACATCCAAATTGGTATAAAAGTTATAAAAAAACAATATTGTTTTACAATTTTTAACACCCTGTTGTTCAAAAACTAAGCGTTTAGGACATATTAGATATATGTTCATAAAAAGTTTTTTCATATTTTTTTATTGTGGAATTAGCCTTTAAAGTTTGTCGGATAAGTTGTGAAACTATTTTAACATTTATTTACGCATATTTATGGGTGTTCCCTAAAGATAAAAATAATTTTTTTCAATGGGTACTTGGAAAATTATATTATTTATGGAAATACATATTCCTAATAAAATTAACATTATAAATATAATGATCGTGGTTAATAAAACGTAATTAGTATAGGTGAAAGGTCAGGGAAAAGTAGAATTATAGTTATTTATGTAAGTAGTTATAATAAAAACAATTGGATTTATACAAAGTGATTCAAAAATTGATCACAAAACGGTGATTCTAGAGAATAAAATGTACACGTACTGCTATTAAAATATTCAAAATATGTTTGCCTGATTTTGCCAAATGTTCTACTTATTTTTTAAAATATTAAAAAAAAACACCCTTTTGAAGCAAACCAAAATAATGTAATACACGGCGCTCTTCTAGAGTCCAGGCTTTATATCAAAGCATAATAAATATTTTTTGACGCCATTTTAAAAATAACTGCCACATTGTAACATATGGTTAAAAAGACAACTTTTCAGTTAAGTAAGATGTACTTAGTCGGGTGTTTGGCCTAACGTGTAAGGCGTCAGGGCGTTGAGCGCACAACCGAAGTTAGGTGGGTTCGAATTCTGCCGGCGGCCAAGGTCAGAAATTTAGTGGTAAGCTCAACAAGACGGACAAATTGCAAAATATATCGACGCTAATAGCCAGCAAGGACTAAGGCGCCGGAACACACTTTGCCGTGTCTTGCGCAACCATTGACATGCATGACCCTACTCAGTTGGTATGTTCAGCGGTGACCCTGGGTGGGGACGAGGTCTTAAGTTGTCGCTCATAGAACGGTGGTTCGGAAGCCACGTTAAGCTGTAGGTTTCGTCTAGCCGACATCACCTAGACGTAAAAAGACAGGGCACACAATACAACAAGCCGAGCGACTTTAATGCATGTGTTATCCCGGCCCTATTCTAAGGTCTAAGATGTACTTAATGGGGTATTTTCTTAGAGCTTTTGTAAAGATCTTTCTATTGGTAATATAAAGTACAGAGTGCTTCATTAAAAAAATATACATTTTGAGCTTTTATCCTACCCTGTATATTATCACTAGTATTCCCATTAAAAATATTTTTAAAAGAGCTTTAAGAAAATATCACATTAGGTACATCTAATTTTATTAGAGTTTCGGAAATACGGTCATCTCAATCAGGTATTGAGTAATTTTTAAAGTACCGCCATTTTGTATCACGTAAAGTTATTGGCTTTATATTCTAGAGCTATAAAGTACTCGTCAGGAGCTTTAAACTAAATGGATAAATAATGTATCACTCAATTCCCCTTTTAATTTAGGAATTTTGAGGTGGTAGCCTTGGCTATGGCTAGGGGTTGAAGTGGTGAAGCAGTGCCGGATCAAGTCGACGCGGGGCCCGTAGCTAATGTGAACAGGGGACTCTTGAGTTACATTGCCTATTGAAATTTAGAATGTAAATAAAACAGAACATTTACAAAAAGGCTTTTCGTAATTTAATGCGTGCAAATTTTGAAATGACACTTGTCAAATCAATATTTCTAAGTAAATAATTTTTATATTAATTATAGTAAGGTCATTAAACGTTTTTGTCCCATTGTGTTCCCTAATACATTTTTTATTAGTTTTATTGTTAAAAAAAGTTCTCCACTACAGTTTGTGATCTTTTAACTTAAGTAAATGCGTAGTACTATTTTTACATTTGGAAAACACGATTCCAATGAATTTTTATTACAATTTTTAAAATTTTCAAAGGTCCGTGTTTTTGGCTGTCAATACCAGCAGCCACATCTCTTTTCGGCAGCTTAGCAAAATGTACCAGTTCATTGCCATAACCATCTTCCAAGTCATCTGGGTAAGAGCTGACGACAATTTGATTTTTTTTCAAAATCTCTTCCGCCGTTAAAGACATTAATTGTCAAAGTATTTCAAATACACTGGTCACTTGACGATATAAGCTTCCATGCGTTTAGCTAATGCAGCCAGTAGATTTTTGACTTTGACAATAAACACTTGAATTTCAGATCGTTGTTCAGGTGTTTCATTTTCTACAACGCTCACTTTGAAAAGCAAAGGTGTGTGCCTTTCCATTACATGTCCCCGGGAAATTTTGAGTGTTGCCTAGTGTAATCGGTAATAAAATTTCATGGTAGGGGAGCCCAAGAGGGGATTTCTGAAGTTACTACAGCGCGTCAGAAAAATATACAGGAAAATACCTTGTACTCGATTAAATACCTTCACCCGAGCCCCGTATACAGGAGCGATCGTAAAAAACAAAAATATATCCATCAGAAATTTTCGTGCGCGTCAGATTAAGATAGGGTGAGTTTTTGTGGTTTTTTTTCTTTTATTTTGAATAAAATTATTCAAGGATAACGAAAAATATATAATTTGGTACGATTTGAACGATTTTCACAAGCCGAAATAATGAAAATAATTTTTTGAAATACTTAAAAGTCTATAGCCGCTTAACGCCCCGATGAAAAGGTATACATTATATATCATTTTTTTCTTATCATCTAAGCTTTGCAACCTAATAGGTTTCTATGACGCTCGAGTAACTGCAAATTTAGCATCTTGGGCTCCCCTACTACTACTTTAGTTGCTTTTGCTTTCCTTTTACATCAAATCTTAGCTTATTTTAAGTCGGCTGCATAGATGATGGTTCCTTTTTAAAATAGGAACTCAGCTCAGCCAAGAATGATACCGCTCCCCTTGCCGCGGCTAAGTATGCCGGATATCTTACTTAAAAGAAGATTTTTGCTACTTTATTGACGATCACGTACGATCACGATATCAAAAAATGATTCCTTTTACACCTCTTCTATTTGTTAGCTCAGCTAAGATTTTTGCTTTGCTGAGCTGAGATAAGTTATAAAAGGAAAGCAACTTTAATCATCCATTTTTACCTAATCAGTTTCCTACCGCTTTTTTCAATCTACGGCTGCAAACAAGGGATCAACTTCATGGCAAAAAAATTACTTTCCTACTTATTGGAAAAAGAACCCCAACCTAATTTTTGTTGATTTGTCTTTTTTTGGCCACTGGCGCGGGACTTCAAGGCGCGGGGCCCGTAGCATTCGCTGCCTCCTGCTACATGGCTAATCCGGCACTGAGACAAGGTCCAATTTTTTTGTATAAAACGTTCTCCCTCAATAAATATCTTAAATCTGTCTCTTTTCGCAGATAGATTGAGTGGTAAGTTTTTAAATGGACACCCTGTATATTACATCTTTGAAATTTTTATACTATTAACCTTACTGATAATAATTTATTATTTCGTGGCTAAAACGCTTGGCATGTAAGGCCAGAATCATATTAAAACAAAAAACAATTAAACATCTCTACTTTCAATACAAACTGGTAATATACCATAAGAAATTACTGCTGGACTTTTTTATTTAAAATAATATAAATGTTATTTTTATGCAGTGTGGATATGTCTTGTTTTTTCGATTTTTAAACTTTTATATTGATATTCTACTAAGTCTTGAATTATTTAAAAACAATTTTAAGCTCGTTGCTGCACCAGTAAGATCGGTAGAGACGGCCGCCGAAGTTAAGCGATGTGGAGCGCGGTTATAAGTTGGATGGGTGACCGCCGACCAGGCACCCGGTGCTCGGGGGTCAGCGGACCGACTGAGCACCAACCATCCAAGTTATGGAATGAATGGTATGTGAATAAGAAGGAGTAGGGTGAAGGCACAATAAGCCTCTAGGGCTGCAGAGCACCATCAGGGATGGGGGCGGTGGTCGGACCTGAGTGGAAGACCCGAAACGGCGAAAAAAGTATTAAATAAAGAAAAATTAATTAATTCACAAATTCTTCAGTACTTAGAAAAACACAAAATTTTGCATGACAGGCAGTATGGATTTCGCCACAAAGATCTACAGCAGATCTTCTTTCCTTCGTATCACACTGTTGGAATAAGTCTCTTGAGTTTCTAGGTGAGTCCCAGATCGTTGCTCTTGATATATCCAAAGCTTTTGACCAGGTCTGGCATGCTGCACTTCTTAATAAACTTCCCTCCTATGGTCTTTCAACTTAACTCTGTACTTGGCTCTCTAGTTATCTATCTGATCGACGTATATCAGTTATTGTGGACGGCCATTCTTTAAGCTTTCACCAAGTAAACGCTGGAGTCCCTCAGGGCTCAGTTCTAGCACCAACATTGTTTCTTCTTTACATCAACGACCTTTCCTCGTCCACAACTAATTCCATTCATAGTTTCGCCGACGATAGTACCATTTACTCCAGTTTTCAGGTTCCTAAACCCATTACTAAACCTGATTTGGAAAACAAACGCAGAGCGATGCAGATATCTCTTTCGCAGGATCTTAATTTAATATTGGATTAGGGCGCCAAAAATCTCGTCCATTTTAATGCATCCAAAACACAATCATGTTCCTTGTCGCGAAAAGAGTCAAAATACTCATCCTCTATTTATGAGCGGCCAAATTTTACAGAGCAAAAGACACCTTCAATCTTGTGGGCGCCACGGCAGCTTCAAAAAAGCTTGGATTTCTCTTTCGAGCCAAAAAGTATTTTTCCGCTTCTAATTTATACACTTTATATGTGTCTCAAATCAGACCTCCCTTGGAATACTGTTCTCATATCTGGGGCATGGCGTCCCCCACAACCCTAAGCATTCTTGATTCCATTCAAAGAAGAGCTATTCGTCTCATTAACGATCCTTTACTTACAGAAAGGCTTCCCTCTCTTGCCAATCGTCGGGCTGTGGGGATTTATCGCTTTTTATAGGTACTTCCATGATTTTGCTTTGAAGAATTGTCCAGTATGGTTCCTCCACTCACGGTTCTTACCGGAGAAACTCATGGTGCCGCGCGTATGCATCCCTATACCCAACTGGACAGGCCCCGAACTTCTTACTTTGTTCGTTCTTTTATCCCTAGAGTTTCTAAAATGTCGAACCTGCTGCCCGCGGAAGTCTTTCCTCCCCCAAATCTTCAAGTATTTAAATCCCGTGTCAACAAACTCCCTCTTACCTCGCTTAAGACACCCAGGGTACGTTAGTATTTAGGCTTTTAGCTTTCGTGGTTTGTCAAAGATAAAGAAAAAGATAAAAAAATATAAAATTAATAAAATGTAAATATGTCTCTTTTTAAATAAACAAACAACAAACTCCCCAGTTATAAAATCTTAAAAAAGTACAACTATTCCACAAACAACCTCGTTTTATTTCCAAATAAAGTCTTCGAAAATAAAAAGTTATTAGCTGTTTGCCTTTAAATATTCATTACAACTAAAAAAACAACTTAAACTTTTAAACATATACTTTTATCGGTTTTTCGTTGTGAGAAAACGATTTAATATTATTAGAAAAGTACTTGTGCAAATTTAACTTTACATAAACAGATTTTTATAGAAACGACGTCGTAAAGAGCTCATAAAATTTCATGTGTTTAATAATCTTTTCCACACAATGGAAACTTATCGTTAGTGTCACATGCACCATTATACTGTTGGCAATTTGGGATGTGGTAAAATTTAAAATATCATGAAGAAACTATGATTTTGCACAACAAAATGAAATATGTTTTAACGTAATTCTTTATTGATTTTTATTAAAACTATGTGCAGGTTATAATGTGGAAAATATGAATAAGAAGTTTTGCACGGTGGGTGTATTTCGACCAGAATCCCCTCGTCTACCTGCCCAAGAAAAAGGGTCTGATCACAGCCTTCTTAAACTCTGAGTTGTGAAGTAAGAAAGGCAACGTTGCAAACAACGCTGTACAGTAGGAATATTGAAATGAGTTTCTAATAGATTACATGCTAAATATAATTAATTTTTTAAGTGTTTTAAACAAAATATAGGTATTAATTTTTTTAGGATGTTTTAGACAACATATAGGTATAATTTTAAATACTATAGTTGCCCTAAAAAGCAATAATCTGTCTGCAAAACTTATTAGGAACTTTTTTGCCTTATACAAATTTGTTGGTATGGATTGAAAAATTTCAAATTGTTATGATGTTTTCTACCCCGCTTTATGCATTTTTTGCAAACAGACCAATGTAGATTTTTTAAAGTTAACTAAACATTTATTATTTAGTAATATTTGCAATACTTAAAATGAATTGAAAGCATGTGTGTTTAATTATAAATATAAAAGCTTAATTCGTATTACAACAGATCCACTTTAAAATAACAAACGCTTTAAATTAGGTTTTGCACTATATTTACCCTAAAACCGCCTTAGGTAGTAAATAACTTTCAGGATATCTATAGAAATAATTTTTTTTGTGAACTTATCAGTATATTTATGCGCATTAGTTGATATACTCCTAGGATATTGCTTGGGGTAAATAATTGTTTTTGGTGCCCTATACACACTATTTATATCAAATTAAACCAATTTTTTAAAAACACACTAATTAATTAGTAGCCCGTAAAATATATTTGTCCATTTACCGTATAGGTACTACTTTAACTTTTAATAAAAAAATACTTATCCGGTCAAGAGCGCACAACCAGGATTTTCTAATTTCATCGTTTATAGGGAAATTAAATGTTGTTTGATAACCCTCTGTTTTAATATAACTGGGGTAATTCGTTTTGCAGCCCGAAACGCAACACGTTCGTGGCATAATGTACGCCGTACGCACCAATTATACGCGCACATTTAAATGTAAAAACAACGAATAACATCTTGGCACTGGTCCTATTTTTTAAATATAACAATATTAATAATTACTTTTTTTTCTTTAATATATTTAATATTTATACACTACGATTTAACTTTTAAAAACAGAAAAAAACCTCTTAAGCAATCGTTTAAACTTGTTTCTGTTTACTTCTTAACGTTACTTGACATTCCTACTGTGCTGTGTTGCCAGATTTCTCCTTCACGGCTTAGAGCTTAAGAAGGCTGTGGTCTGATAGAAAAAGTGCATTTTCGACCAATAATGTACGGGACATAGAATGTTTATGATCGGATTTTACCTAATTAATATTAAATTAAATATCTAATATTCTAATGATGGACAATACGCCCCGACAAAAATATGCTTCCAAAACCAATATACCATTAAATCTACCTTGTCCACGTTATTTTATTTGCAACCAACGTATTAAGTTAAATTTTTCTACCGAAGACAAAGTATAGGTGAGGGATCATGGTTAGTTCTGGTTAGTTAAATCTTTTTTTTATTCCTTAAGACTTGTCATGTTTGTATTGGAATGGAAGATTTGTTCTTTATTGTTATGGTGGATTAATTTATGATATTATTGGGTAACTTAGCATCAAAATGGAGTTTCGGTTCAGGTTCTAAAAATACAGCCTTAACTATATAAAACCCAGATAGCTTTATTTACGATAAAATCGTTCAATATTAATATAAACCACTCAGTCCGGTTTGTTTTACGCAATGTAGCAACAGTGGTCTTGTGCTGGCAACAGCATACCGGTGGTCGTAGAACAGTTACCTGTATTTTAGTGTGGCAAAAATAAACGCCATGAACGAAAAACAAAAATTAACTATTATTTAATTAATTATTATTAATTGTAGCAAATCTATGCTGGCAGATGTTGTTCACTTGCATTCACTACATTAGAATCTGCCTAGAAAATATTATTTCATTTAATTAACAGATGAATGTATATTTTCTTAATGCTGGATCTTAGACTATTAGGTTTTATTAAAACAAAATAATATGTTTTTTAATTTCCAAGGACTAAAAACCATATTATACAGTGTGTCTCAGTGTACGTCTTACAAGAGGACATACCATTTTTTGAATTTAAATAAGTCTTATTGGGAAATCTATTCGCATGGTCTAAAACAAAGAAATACCAAATTTTACTTTGATTGGTTATATACAGGGCGGGTCTAACTAAAAGTATAGAAAATGCTTAAGAGTAAAGTACTTTTACTTTAAAAAATAAAACAAAAATTTGACATAAAGGTAGCGTTTTTTTTTATTAATTTATATGAAAATATAAAGTTAAAAGATAAAAGTAAAAAAGTATATTTTGTCATATGTAGGAAAAGCGTTATATTTCCGGACGACGGTGAAGTTTGCCGGCATAGGTGAGAGTCCGAAAAAAAATCCGGTCATTGCTGGAATAGTACCTCGCCTAGTAACGCCTTAAACCTACATGAATAATGCATTTTGGAGGTAAAAAACATGTTGGAAATGTGTAGATTTCCTTCCGATCGGAAAAAAATTACTCAATTGTTTTATAATTACGCAATAAATCTTAAATACTGGGCAAGAGGAAGCGAAATAAAAAAAAATCTAATCATTTTAAAGATTTTTTTTTAATTCGTTTCACAACGTTTATTGATAAACAACACCATTTTGTGAAATCTTTCAAAACTGCATTGTACATTAATTCCACGCCCACTTTTGTAGTTCTGGTCATTTTACACATTATTTTAAAAGAGATAATAAAGTGTTTGAGACTAGGGTACCGTTACTATTATAAATTATTTTTTGACACGTTTGCGCGGCGCCGCCGGTCAAAATACTGCTTCGGTTATTTTCAAACGCAAATTTAAACCGTGCGGAAATAAGTGTTTTTAAGTAGTTCTTTTAGTTGTTATTTAATTCAGTGTTTTGGAAATTTCGATAATATGTGTTAAAATACTTTTCTTTTCATGGGTTTAATACCCACTTTATAAATAAACAGAATTTTTAGAAATAACTAATTCTCTAAATATTTTCGAAAAATGTGTGTTTATAAACGACATAACTTTTTTTTTTTTATTAAAATTGAACAACGTCCCTACTGAGTTTTAATTACCAACTACCATTTTTGTCAAGCTATTAAAGATCATACGAGAACGATTATTGCAAAGCGTGGCAGCATTTTATGATGAAAATTGTACTTTTAAAAATGTTTTTGGAGCTTTTAATCGAGTTTGAACAAAACTAACGTTAAATATTTGCTTATTTTTTGTTTTACAAAGTTTAGTTAGGCATTTAAATTCAAAAAATCTTTTAAAAGGGTTAAAGCTATTGCAAAAAAGCTTAGTCGTTTAAATTGGAAATTATGTTTTTTTTTAATAAAATATGTACTGGGGGAATCCAGAAGGCGGTTTTCGGGATTTAGTAAAGCGCAGCAGATTAATATACAGGAGGATACCTTGTACCCGATTAAGTACCTTCACCAAATATAAGCCCCATATAGATGCCCGTCAAGGATAAAGGATCAGATTGGTAAAAAAATATATACATTAGACATTTTATAGCGCGTCAGATTAAGGTAGGGTAAGTTAATTACATGCTAAAAGTGTATATTCCACTAATCTGATAATTTGAGAAAGACGTAAGAAAAGCGGTTGGCTGCAAAGTTAAGAAAAAACCGTCATTCTCGAGCGTGGCTTTTTTTTATTTTGAAAAAATAATTTAAGAATGATGAAAAATATACAATGTCTCGACTTTTTACAAGCCGATATAACAATAGTTTTTTTACATATTAAAAATCTATAGCTGCTTCTATCACCGATGAAAAGGTATGCATACCGGATCAGCTTAATAACATATCACATAGGCAGTGTCAGGAAAAGAGACAATCTAACGAGAATACTAGCATGTAAACATTTCGTATTGGTGACTTATCATGCATCCTTTGTTCTTGCTTTACTGGCAGATATCCCAATACCCATTTGCTAAACCAGTATAAGATTTTTTTCCTTATCATTTAAGCTTTGCCACCCAATAGTATATAATAATATAATAGTATGTGACACTCGAGTAAATTCTCATAATCCTTACTGTTGCTAGTACCCTATTTTAATATCCTATGTCCATTTAAAAAGAAAAAACGTCTTGGAATTCCAGGTAATCCATTTAAACGCCATTCTTTCGACCATCGTCATCACACCTCAGTAACAATATAAAAGCAAAAAAGTTAGATAAAGTGGTAGGGTTAACCTCTGGTGGTTTAACTACACGGTGAAAACAGAATACATTACTCTATATTATGGGAGTATACTGTACAATAATTGATGGTATATCGGCAAGTAATGCAATAACAAAACAAGCACTATTTGTCACCCATGTTTAAATACCGGTATTCGCATTAGACTGCCTCTTTTTTCACGCATTGCCTATATGTATAATTGTCTGGCTGATTCTGTATTAGGGGGTTTTGGTGGTTTGACCCTTTTTTTCTAGTAATACCTAGGTGTTATAAAATTTAATATATGTTTTGTTACAGGTATGTGCGTGATAAAACTTTGAAGAAACCTAATAGTAAATTTTTTTCGGTAAGTTATAAAAATATAATAAATTTAGAAAGTTATGTTAATTAATCTTAGTAGTCACTTATACCTTAAACCTACTAGACTCAAAATTTTGCCTAAAAAATGTATATTATTATTTTATTTTAAAAAAGGTATAAGACGATTAATAACCGGAAAAAGCAATAAAGGTAAAATAAATATAAACAATTAGTTAAGGGTTATTTAAAAATAATAATAAATGTTTAAAAAATTTAGTAAATTATACAAAAAAAAAAAAAAAAAACAAAAATACACTAAGTTTGGATCAGTCATGCAAAAGACATAACTTCATTACCCCCTCTATTATTATTTTTAGGTTTAAATACTGGCTTAGACAATAAAAGTTTAAATGAGGCCTAGGGAAAACTATAATAAGATTATTTTTGTGGGCAAAACCAGTTTCAGTGAGTGACGTAGGTACCATGTAGTAAGGTAGGGCAGTGCCCTGGGGCCCTCAAGGTAAGAGGGGCCCTTTGGAGTTAAAAGGGGCCCTCGGGGCTTAGTTCTGATGTACTGAAATACTGAAAAGAAATGAGATGAAGAATAAAAGTTAACCCTTTTTTTGTAAAAATATTTGGGGTGGTCAGTGTATGAAAATGTTTAAAAAAGTTGTTTTATTACATAAGGACCTATTTTTTATCGTCAATTTTTCTTGGGGGCCCGATCTAACTTTTTATTTATGCTCATGCTACAAATAGATTTAGTGCCAGTACTGAGTATTAGGGTTTCCTTGCATATGTTTGTTGAAAGTTAGGAGAGGGCATTTGTAGGTATAATATAAATAATATATACAAATTAAAAGTAAAAATTAGTAAATCACATTTATCTCCATAAATTTAGCCACGTCATTCGATCGAGTTTACCTTCTGCAATAGACAGAAAGTTGCAAAAGGTAAACTTGATCGAATGTCGTTACTGAATTCATGGAGATGCACATTAACTTGCTCTGATTTAATCGAATCGAGTGTGGTGATCAGCTGGCAGGCCACATGTTTAAAACAATAGGATATGGACATATCAAATGTGATATTTCCTTAAAGCTCTTTCAAATATCTATTTAATAGTGATTCAATACATAATGTTTTATTTAAAAAATGTCAGTTTACTCGCAAATTTCTAAACATGGCCATGTTTCCGAAACTATTAAAAGTTGGATATATCACATATAAACTTTTTTAAAGCTCTTTAATAGGTCTTTCGAATGGTGATATAACATACAAGGTATTTTGTTTAAAAAAGTACATTTTTTGCAATAAATCAAAAAATCCGACGTTTTTCTGCAGCATGTTAACCAGCGAAAATAAGCTTAGATGGCATATTAAAAGTAGTAACAAAGTAGTTAAAAAACAAAATTTTTTTACCATGTATATTTTAATGGCAATAAAATGTTTTTATATCTTTGGTCTCATACTGTCATAGTTAAGTCATACAACATAAAACTAAAAATAATATAAAAAAAATAAGTAAATTAAAAATATATAAGCATACTAAATAATATTGATAAATAAACAAAAGCTTTATACTATAATAAGTGGATCCACATTTTTTAATCAATATTTTTAGCGTTTTAGTGCGTTTTGTTTATTTTTTTGAGGTTTAATTTAATTTTAAATTTTAAAAAAGTGGTCCAGAAAATCAAGCTTTTTTGTAAGAATGTAGCCGTTAAATAGGGTTTTGAAAGGAAATAACAATGCTAAGAGCTCTGAGAAATAATTTACCTTTACACAGTAAAAAATTTCGTGACCTTTTTAACACCAAATTAACACCAAAAGTGGTTAATAACCATCCAAACCATTTTGGTGTTAATTTAACACCACTCTAATGTGGTTAATATTTACCAAATTTATGGTGTTAAATATATTTATCCAAAACGGGGTATTATTAATACTAGTTGGTGTCAAACTCAACACCAATTTTTGTTCTTTTACACCATTTAACATAAAAAATACTTTATAGAAATTCATTTGTTACACCATTAAGGGTATTTTAACTCCATAAAAGTGTACTACCAATGAAGAATGGTGTAAAAGTTTTAAACCAATTTTCTACTCTTTTCACCAGTACGTATTAAAACTACTTTGTATTGGTGTCGATTCTTACACTATTCTGAAATTGAAAGTCATCAAATATGGTGTTTCTTTACACCATCATAGATTATATGTAGTCCGTAAAGGAGCTTTTATCTTGCACTGTTATGGAGTTTATTAAAACCATTATAGATTATATGTACTCCGTAAAGAAGCTTTTTATCTTACACTGTTATGGTGTTTCTTTAAACCATCATAAATTATATGTACTCCATAAAGAAGCTTTTATCTTACACTATTATGGTGTTTCTTTACACCATCATAGATTACATGTACTCCGTAAAAGAAGCTTTTATCTTACACTGTTATGGAGTTTATTAAAACCATTATAGATTATATGTACTCCGTAAAGAAGCTTTTTATTTTACACTGTTATGGTGTTTCTTTACACCATCATAAATTATATGTACTCCATAAAGAAGCTTTTATCTTACACTATTATGCAGTTTATTAACACCATTTCGGTGTGTTACTTTATTCCAGTATACCGTTTATTTGGAAGAAGAGAGTTACAACTCAAAATTTAAAATTATGTTCATTATCAATTTTTTACGAAATTTTCTGTAAAAAAAGTTAACATATTTACTTACATAAATCTAAGACATCTTAGTTTTATATATAGGTAAAGATGCCATTAATTTTCACAAAAAATATACGTATTTTTAAGTAAAAATTGATAATAAAACGGAAAACTTAAAATTTTAAGTTGTAGCCCTCGTCTTCCGAATGATCGATATATTGAAAGTACTTTAACACTGTTTTCCATTTATTAATAAATGTTTTTAATGTATGTAAATATTTATCTCTTGTTCAAACACATATATCACGTTCAGCTACAGAAGATAATGCAAACGAAAATCTAAAGCTATGATAAAATTTTTGAGAAATATTAAAAATATATAGCTTTTTCATGAAAGATTAGAAAATTCAATTAAAAATAATGTGCTTAGCCTGTTTCAAAAAGTCGATTAAAAAGTTAGTTTAAAAATATCACCCAGTCGATATTTTCATGATCTATTGTTTCGTTAGCCTTATATTCTGATCTGATTATTGCAAAATGGGTTCTAATCTAACAAAAAAAAACTTGTTATATAATATTACAGATTTATTGGGAACCAACTTTACATGTTTTAACAAAACAAACCTAAATTTCTAAGTTTTTAAGAATTTTTTAATCTAAAAGATATCACTAAATAAACTTAATAAAGTAAGAGCCCGTGAGCGGCAGACCTTCGTCACTTTGTAAAAGCTGAAAGTTTGTCAGCGCATGCTCCCAACATAGGTACAAGCATTTGTAGATTATGAAGTTTGACTCATAGTGGCTTGGGCAGCTACCAGGTTAGTTAATTAAAACTAAAACATAATTTTCGTCATTTTGTAAAAGCTGAATTTTATATATGTTACTGGAGTACCTATAAGAAGATATTTCCTCAGTTGGCGAACCAGTTTTGACTGTTCTAACCCCTTAGCAGACAAACATTTCTGTATGGCCCTATGGTCCGATGAATTTAAATATTTATGTTACATAACAATATATGACACAAAACTCTTATATAAGAGTTGTGGTGTTTCTAAATAGGCATGTCCTAAAAATATTTTGATGTATACATAGTGTTTCAAATAATTTTTTTTTAAACCAACCTCACAGCAATAACTTTTTTTTAATACTCGGTATATATATCAAAATATTTTTAGGACATGTCTATTTGGAAACCTTAGAAATCTTATATAAGACTTTCTGGTATATCTTGTTAAATAACAGAAATATTGGATTTCCTCGGACCATTGAGCCACCTCAAAATGTTTTGTCTGCCAAGGGTTGGAACTGTCAAAACTGTCTGGCATGACTAAGGGAATATCTTCTAATAGGTAACCAGATTAACATAATATAAAATATAGTTTTTAAAAAATTACAAAATTTAAATTTTATTTACTAACCTTTGGTACCTGCCAAAGCCACTATGAGTCAAACTTCATAGTCTCTCATCGCTTCTACCTATGTTGGGAGCATGTGCTGACAAACTCAGCTTTTACAAAATGACGAAGGTCTGCCGCTCACGGTCTCTTAAACTATAAGTAAAAATAGTCAAATACAAAAAATAAAATTTGTACTATATACATACCTATTAAATACAAAATGTTAAAAAACCTAAATGCCTAAGAAGAAATAGTAGTAATATTACCCAGATTTTGGGAAATCCATTAATCGTAAATTATTGTGAAAAATATTTTTTTTTATCTAAAAAACATTCGTGAAAAATTAAAATACTATATACATATGTACCTATTAAATACAAAATGTTAAAAAACCTAAATGCCTAAGAAGAAATAGTAGTAATATTACCCAGATTTTGGGAAATCCATTAATCGTAAAAATATTGTGAAAATATTTTTTTAATCTAAAAACATTCTTGAAATATCAAAGTACTATATACATATGTACAGGGTGTTCGGTTATATTGATCGTTGTAGTGATGCATTTATAAACTACAGAAAGAAAAGAAATATGTTATCGCCCATACAATTTTACAGAGATAAAAGATGAATTTCCCGACGTTTCTTATGAAGCAGCTGAATATAAGTTATAAGAAAAATTATTTTTCGATGAATAGTAACAAAGTAAAACAGAATAAACAGTGATAAAAGAGTTTGGCTACATGAGCTAAATGAACGCAGTGCAAGAAGTCGGGAAACTGGCCACAATTTGTTATTATTTATGTGAGAAAAAAGGGTTTGTAAAAAATGCCACTTTAACTTTCCAGCTTCAGTTATCAAAAAACAATATTTAAATAAAAAATATTTAATATGTATAGCATGTTGCTACAAAAAAATGTCATTTAAAAAGAAATTTCAGGTAATAAAAATGTCAATTCAAAGTATTTTGGGTTAGCTATAAAATGCTGTTGTTTGATTCCGCTGGGGTACAATCTGTACTATACAGGGTGTAAACCGAGTAGATGACTTTACTTTTAAGGGGCGATTCCTTGTAACTTTTTAAGGTAAAAAGTCCATGTAAACACATGTCCGGAGACGCTCGCTTATCGAGATACAGAATCGTTAGAGTTTAAAAAAGTCGGGCATTCTTTGGGCCATCTGTAAAAACTCTTTAACTGACTTGAACGAAACTTGGCACACCTATTCTAACGTAATATTAGCCGCCGGTAAGCTCGACCTGAGATTAAGCATCATTGGGTCAAGGAGCGTCTCAGTGGGCTGCAACCGCAATAACATTGTGCAAGAAAAGTACGCCACTGGACTTCTTTACATAGGCACGTCTATACTTCTTTTCCTATTCAGGAATTAGGGAATGCAGCTTTTAGTCTCACCTTTAAGACATCAGTACCTGGCTCTCGTTTCTAAGAAAAAAATTCAAGCTCACTCGACTTTCTTCAAAAAGTGCCATAGACAACATAGTACAAAAAACAAAATAAAGAATCATTCGCCTTAAAATAAAAAAGTCAGTGGTGTATCTTTAGATCTGAAAACTGTCAGCGTCCCTATTTACTACAAGGTCAAAATTGTTTATTTTTTAATTTTGAATTTTATTTAATGCTTGTTTATGAATACTTTTTTTAGTATCACTAAATTGGCTTAAATTTTTTTCTCGAGAAACAAAGCGACACAACGCAGAAAATACAAGACACTCAAAAGTTGCATTTTTGATTGGGTTAATCGGAAAAAAACATAAAAACGTTAAAAAGTCAGCGGCGTATTTTTTTCTCAATAATATTGGCTGCAGTGCCCACTGACATGCCACTGGATCCAATAATATTAATCTAGGTGAAGCTTTACGGGTGCCTTTTAACATTAAATGAGTGTACTAATTTCATCCAAATCAGTTGAAACGTTTTTAAGATATTTAAAGAATACTGACTTTTTAAAAAACTCAAAACTAAGCGTCTCCGGGCATATGTTTATAAGAACTTTTTACTGGAAAAATTACAAGAAATCGCATTTAAAATTAAAGTCATCACTTAGTTTACACCTAAGTATTCTAAAGTTATATAAAAATACAGAGGTCAAAGGAAAAAAATATTTTTAATTTTTGTCGATAATTTTGATATGTTTTGAATATTTTAATAAAACTCCTTATCTAAGAATTTTTGACATGAGCTATCGGATCTGATATTAATTTTTATGTGTAAACTAGAAGGGCTAGCTACACTATTTAAATTTCTCTAAAACGTCTCAACTTTTTGTGAGTATGTCATATCGCAAGAAACCAGTAAACTCCCCTATGCTTTCTACACAAAAGGTATACTTTCTAAGAATGGCTTCGAGCAACCATTTTCAAAATATTTGCATTTAAGTTTTAGTTTACACATAAAATTAATATCAGATCTGAATAACTCATGTCATGAACTACACATACCCTTTAAAGATTCTAAAATGGCGTTGTTTTCTCCTTGTCACTTTTATTTATTATTCCAAATGAAAAGCCTTTTCTGCTTCCATTAAAGAATATCCGAAAAATCCCTTCTTCAATTAAGGCACCACCCTCATCTGTTATGTGGTACCTCATCATCACCTCTCCTTCTGCTATATCAGATCGCTGATAAAGCTAAAATACAAAATTATAAAATACTTTAAGAGTTGATTTATTTTTATTTTATTATTAAAAATAACATTCAAAAGATACAAACTTTTTTTGCAGATAACGACCGTCACTGTGCATTTTTGCTGTTTAGACAGATCTCAAGTCTCTTCTTTACACATTATATTTCAAAATAAGTAGGCACTAAATGTAAAAACTTAAATTTTACTTTTAACATAAAAAAATAAAAAGAGTTTTACATAAAAATAAACAAGTTTATATACTTATTTGAATCTTATTTTCAATCCTTAACATCTCCACTTTATAAAAATTTTCGATATTATGAAAAATAAATGTACTTTTCTCTCGAGCAAAATTCTATGTTTTTGACATACCTGGTATACCACTGCAAAAAATTTATATTGCTGATTGCATTTGCATGAACCATGCAGAACTTTTTATAAATAATATCTTTTTTCATACAATTAATAATAAAACTGTGTTTAATATGGTGCGAGCTTAAGTAAACACACTGTATGTTACAATGGTATACAGCTCACTTTTTCTGAAAAATGCACTTACAACATTTGATCAGCGATAGCAGATTGCTAAGCTGCTTTTTTATTTATACAGACTGTCCACGGATGGAGTTAACAAGAGGACAAATGGACCAAAAATGTCATTTTTCAAAAAAGTTATTCATAAAAATTTTGCTTTGTAAAAAGAATAGGATTCACGAAGAGAAAATGTTGGATATTGTATACAGGGTTCGTAAAAACTTAAAAAACATGATTTCTCTCCAAACGTAAACTTACCTACCTGTATTTTTAATTTTTTAGCAATGTCATTAGAAAAATTTTTTAGAATAATTTTTGTAATCAATAAAAACAATAATATAAAATTTTACTGAAATCCATAATTTGACGAACACTGGCGTTTTACAGCTGAAGAATTGTGTTTTGTAGGAATTTGGAGAAAGCAGGTGTTTGAAAAGCAGATTATGAATGTATTTGAGGTCATTTTATTTTAAAAATTTAAAATAATTATTTTTTGATAACTTCAAAATCAGTTTCATGAATCTTTTTGATACCCCTGCTTAACATTAATGAAGTTATTTAAAATGCTATTCTAAATAAATTTCTTTATATGATATTTTCCTTAAAATGAAAAATAAAGGTAGCTTATCCTTGTAGAAAAATCATGTTCTTTAAGTTTTTGTGAACCCTGTATACAAAATCAACATTTTTCTTCGCAAATCTCACTTTTTACAAGCAAAAATTTTTATGAAGAATGTCTTTTTTCGAAAAATGAAATTTTTGGTCCATTTGTCCTCTTGTTAACCCCATCCGTGGACAGTCTGTATATATATTTTTAATGAATATTACAATAAAAATAAACAAGGGTCAAAAATTTAAATCCCAAAATGTGACAAAAAAACAAATATTTTGTTTTTAACTTATTAAGAAAATGACATAAAATACATTAATAAGCACTAGCATAAAGTAAAAATACACAGGTTTGGTGTAAACTTTACACCATCTAAGGTGTTAAAGCAAATAAAAATTAACTGTTAGGTTTTGTTAAAGAAGGTTATATATTATCATCCTCGAACCTATATATCCTTTCGGCACTTAATTTTTTTATAAATCGCTTATTAAGTATATAATTTTAAAATTTAATTATGTCCCCGAAGTCAATCTCGAGGTTAATTTTAAAAAGCTTGTATTTAGCAGACAACCTTGGTATTAAACATTTTTTGGTATCATAAATGATGCTTTAAATAGTTTGTCACCAGGCAATACTTAAATAAAATGATTTGGTAGCATCGTATTATTAAACAGTTATAAGCATTTAAAATAAACATTTAAATCAGAAAATGTTAAAAATTTTCAGCAGTACTAACAGCAACGATAATACATTTGTTAAATACAATAACCTACCTACTACCTGCTAAAAGGGACACCTATAACAGCTTCACAAATTGAAAATTATTACAGTAAACTGTCTTATTATTTAAATGTATTTAATATTTAAAATTAGTGTAAGGTTCTTCTTGGAGATAACATCACTTGAAATACCTGTACATGATTATGCACAGTGGGACTGAAAAGGGTTAATAAGCAATAGTAGGAAGTAAAAATACACAGGTTCAGTGTAAATTTTACACTGGTTCGGTGTAAACTTTATACTGGTTCGGTGTAAACTTTACACCGTCTAAGGTGTTAAAGCAAATAAAAACTGTAGTATGGTATTATTGAAAAGTTATAAAGCGTTTACGCTTAATCCGTAATATATGAGAAAATGAAAGGAAAGGAATGTTACACTTTTGTAATATTTTTATAAAAAAAGTAGACCACAGCCATTATAATTCACATACGGGAAAACCTGAACTAACAAACAACAAAAACTTTACTTACCAATTTTAATAAACTCCTGGTACGTTACCCGTAAGGGTACAAGAACCCACTTAATTATATTAAAATACACAACTTTAACCAGCTTCTTTTCTATTTCCATTTCGAATGGTTTGGGATACAAATTATTATAAACGGATGATATGAATTTCGTTGGAATTTACTACTTTCAATTCCTATGACTGTATTAGAGACAAGACATATTAAACCGGCAAACACCACACCACAAAAAAGAAAGACCACACTCCGTAATCCGTTAAAATTCGAGATATCCTGATCAATCCTGACCAATCCGAAAATTCCTGCTCTAGGATTGGCGCTGTAGATCACCTGTTAAGCGGTGACGTTTTTTAACTCTTATGGGAGTGGTAAACTGTCCTCCGATGTGGTGTTGTAACAATTGTTAAAACCACGTCGGTGTGTAATGTTCACCAATTCGGAGTTACGTTTTGTACACCGAAGCCAGGTGTTATATTCAACACCATTTAGAGTAATTTTTAACACTATTTTAAAGAGTAAAAAAACACCGTCCAAATTTTTTACTGTGTAAGTTAGGTATTACCAAAGAATATAGTAGCTACCGCAATAGACTTACGGACACGTGTAATAAAATCCGCGCCAAATATCAAAGTCCTCTCGTAAGCCCGCTTACATAGAAGCTGCCAATATAACCGCGCAGAGATAAATCGCAGCCATTTGAACTGGACTTCTATTGCGGTAGCTATCATATTCTTTGGTATTATACTGTCAAAAAGCCTTGCCCCACTCGACCTAAAATAAAAATCAAAACAATGCTTAAAGGAATTTAAAGAAAAACACAGTGGCGGCTCGCGGGTCTAAAAACAGGTTTAGTGCAGGAAGGGACAAAAAGCGCATTAACCATTTTAGCAAAATTGAAAATACTCAACTATCAAAAGTCTAAGTAAAAAGTCTTAATATCTAAACTTACCTAAATTTTATAAACCAAATTAATCCTTCTATCTTTTAATGCAGCAAATTTATCAATTATATATTCATAAAATGGTTAAGTTTTTATCAGTTCATGTAGAAGCTCCTTTTGAATTGAAATATTGGCCAAAGATAAAAGTCTATCTTTGGATATAGTGTTTCTTAAGAAAGTTTTTAAACGCTTAAGAGAAGAAAAACTCCGTTTCACTGACACGCTTGTCGACGATGTCGTTAAAATTAGGGAAAAAAGTATACGCCTCGGTAAAAATGTCTTTATTTGCGCTACTTGTTTCACTAACTGCTGCAATGAAATATTTCTATAACTTTCATTAGCAAATATTAGGTCAAGTTTATTTTTGAGCCGCTAATTTTTGGAAATGATTCGGCATATATCTCCAATAAATTTTAATAAGAATCAGTGGGAAAAGTTTGGTTATACTGGCCAAACTTTGCAGTATCAGCAAGACAAAGAAATTGTAGTTTGTAACAATCTTCGAATCTTACTTCCATTTTCATCAAAATATGATCTAATATGACGCAATTTCATTTTGTGTTTTGTTTGTACTTCCAATGTATAAATGAATGTAATTTGAAATAAAGAAAATAAATAAATAAAATAAATAAAAATATTTTATAGAGAAGGGCTTTGTACTGTCCTTTAATTTCTTTCTGTGCAAAATCAGTGTCGCTTATAATACTCAGGCGGAAACAATCGAAATAATACGTGAAAACCAATGAAACGACCAAAACCTATACTATCGCTAGCAGATAGCGATTTACCAAGCAATACACCTGATATTCCAACCCACGATTCTGGCCGCCGGCAAGTATAGCGTTGTCATGGCAACGGAGCGTCAAAGCGTAAACAAAATCCCGCATGAGGTGTATACTTCGGTCCGTTTTATATTTGCAATACACTCGCGCCAGCGGTTAATTTATGTGCTAGATTTTTCATGGCGAATTTTACAAATAAGGAATAGAAATGAGCAAAATGAATTGAATAATACTAATATGTTTTTTTATGTTTTATTATTTATTTTTGATGAAGTGGCACTTCACTTACTACACCTGATTAGCCGCCACTGAAAAAACATCTTATAAGCGATAAAAAGTCTCGGTTATCTACACGAACGGTACTTAAAACAAAGTAGTGGACACGGTCTTTAAATCCCGTCAAACCCTCTCTTCTGGTTCATTGTGAACGTTTAATTGTTACAACCTAATGTCCGTAATTCCAGAGCTTCTCGTTCGCGAGACGCGTTTTATCCATTTTACGATAATTGTAGGAAGTGCAACGTTGAACACGGTCCGTTAGAGAATTTTAAATCGATGTTCATGTACAACTAGTATAGAGCTGCTACCTTTTATTTAAAGGTTAAAAAGTCTACTTGTTTCAAGAAAAACACTTTTACCGGTTAATATTTTATGAAGTCTGGCGGGTTGGTGAAGAAATACGAGAAACACTTGTATCTAGATACATTGTAGAAAGTGTTACATTAAAATTTTAGTAATATTGGTGGATTATTTTTGCTTTTAAATGCAGAGGGAGCCACTTGCAGTTATTTACTTTTATTCGAAGTGTCATTACTTTTTCTGGCCTCGGTATATTATGATTCTGGTCGACAATTTTTTTACACAAAAAAGGTTTACTTGATAAATATCGCAACGAGCAATCGTTTCTAAGATATTTTTGATTAAACGTTTTATTTCACATAAAAAAATCTTGGCATTCCTTTAGGCTTTATTTAGGCTACCCGGGTTTCTCTAAGAGGTTTGTACAAATTAGTACTATAATTTTCTTACGCCAAAATACAATAGGGATGAACAGAGTCAGCTCGCTATATCCCTGGACCAGGACCGAAGAGGTCTCATTTTTTCGTAGATTAAGGCGTGTACCCAACCAATTACTATCAAATAAATGAATCCGCCCAACCAGTATTAAACATATCTTCAATTTTATCATTAATAAGTTGTGGTATCTTTTCTTTTGTTGCTTACTCCTTGAAATCGACTAGACAGCCAATTAAATGACGGTTCACATTCTGGTCAATATTATTTTATTCCTGCAATAACAAATCTCTTAGTTCATGGGCAGTTTGGGAGCTCGTGTATTTTATCCGAAACGTGGGTCCATCTTATCCCAGACAGATAAAGGACAGGAAAGATATATGTTAGATATCACATCCCTGAAAATAAGGGACCCAGTGCCTATTAGAACAATGATTTATGGAATTTTAAACACTTTTTAGAAAACCGCAATTTCCAAGTGACCTAATTTTTTACTTAGCAGAGTATATGGAAACAATGTATTAAAGAAAATATATATTCTGTACAAAACAATAAAATTACAATATTTTGGTTTTGCGATTTACCTGATTAGATAAACTGATAAATTAAATAACTTAATCTGACTGCTTTTAACTTAATTTTCAAAGTAATTAAAGAGGAGTACTTAAATCTTGCGACAATCTATCATATAAATTTTTACTTTTTAAAGAAAAAGTTTATTTTATTTTTAAGGACATTTAACTGAAAGTTTTTTTATATAGTTTTTAACTTTAGGTTTTTAATAATAAATATCTCGCCCGATCACATTATTTTTCTTCAATTCTTGAGCGATTTTTTCAAAAAGAAAAAGTGGCGATTTTGACATGCAATAAACGTTTTTCGGCGCATTTTTACGTCGTGCCTACAAATCTGTGATCATTTTTGCTTTAGGAAACACCATTCTTCAGTAAACTGTAAAAAAACAAACTTGCGGATTTTTGTTCAAATTTTTTGTTCAAATTTTTGGACTAAAAAAACTTAAAACCTTATCGCCAAATCTTTACCCCAGATTCGTGTTTAAAAAATACATGAAAAACCATTTATGACAACTCTAATAGTTTTTTTGACGAATGGTGTAATTACCAAGCAGTTTATATTTGTTATCTACTTTAAAGATATGGGTCAAATAACTGTTTTTTGTAATATTCATTTATTTTTAATAGTAGGTAATTACTTTACTTGTAATCTGTAAAAGCAGAGAACTTTAGGACAGTTTCAAGAGTAAGACCAGACAAATCGACATTAGGTACGTCTCATGTACACATAATTCGAACCCGAAACGACCCGGATCAAAAGCAGGGTTACCATCAACAGAGCTAACTAACTTGTCGATTATTAAGCCATATTTCCATATCCCAAGGACAATCAAATCGTTCTACGGACAACTATTCATTTATCCAACTGACTGATTTTTTAAAAGAAACTTTATAACTTTAAACTGTCCGATAAAACAGTTTATTTTTGTTTTTTTATGCTTATATACCATAATTTATTAAAAATATTTATAACTTACTTCAGTTATTCAAGTGACTGGTTTTCCAAGAGACTGGTTGTCCGATGGACATTTTTTAATCTTTTTAAACTTTGAAGTATATAATAGAACATGTTTTATTTTTATCATTTTTTATGCTTACAGTAAAATTTAAATCTAATACGATCTTAAATACCACGATTTAATAAAAAATATTAAAACTTACCTACTTGTTGTCAGACTGACACACATTAAAGCCAATGATTATTAGAAAAAAATAACGAATGGTCGCATTCATTTGCCAAAAATACCGAGTGACCGCCATTGATATTTTGATTTCAAAATATCATGGTTGTCCGAAGGACATACGGTACGACGGACTTTTTTGGACCAAATATATACGCAAATAATGCCAAACTAAACACTTAAAAAAACATTGCATTTTTTTTCCTAATTAGTGGTATACCCAAATATTAATTTTTAAAATTGCAGTTACTTAAATAGGAGCGTTTTTTAGTGAAATATAGAAAGTTATTGATACTTTGTTTCACAGGGACAAAGAGAAACCAAATTAAAACACAACAATTTGAATTACTTAAATTACTAGGAAAAAAGTAATTTATAAGAAACAATAAAAATAGATATGAGTTAAGAATTTGTTTTTATTAAAAATTAATGAAAAAGTGAGTAATAAAACATTTGACCTTATACAGGGTGTCCCACCGGAAACTGCTGCGATCAATTTCTCGAAAAGTAGACTTTAGAAAATTTTGAAAATTTGATTACAATATAAAGTCAGTGGCAGAAATACAAATAAAATCTTTTGACAGCCCTACCACTTCCGGTTATACCAGAAGTTAATGTCAACTTCCTTATTTTAAATGGAACTCTATATTATATTGATTTTTTAGATTTTGCGTAAAATGATAAACATAAGTGTTCTATACCCTAGTTGAACTGGTTTCTTACTTATTTTAAATTTGATGTCAAAAATGACGTTTGCAAGCAATTACATATCAATAATTTTTTTTTTTAACCAAAAGCCTTTAATATTAGTTGGGGGTTAGGTGCCTCGTTGAGAAAGAACTTCTTTAGTAAACTGTTTTAATATTTTTACAATTAATAAATAGAGAGTTGTCAAAAATAATAGTTTAAAATGATAACGACAAAACCTAAAAGTCAACTTTTTTCAAATGGAAAACCCCATCTTTATTACCTTATCCTATTAAGCACCAAAATAAGGGTAAATTTGCATAAGGATGTTCATTCCAAGAATTTATAGTTTTTGAAATAATACCAATTTAAGATTTATCTATACTTGCCAATGCTTTTAAGTGCGACTTAGTTTGGCTTCTAGTAAGCCCTGGCCTCAAAATGCGGCACCATAGCCAACTACCGTTGCCAACTCACCCATACTTAAAAAGCATTGTTGGAATAGATAAATATTAAATTGTTAATATTTCAAAACTATAAATTTTTGAAATATACATCCTTTTACAATTTTAGCCTAATTTTGATGCTTAATGGGACAAAATAAAATATGGGGGTTTCCATTTAAAAAAATGACTTTTAATGTTTTTGTTGTTATAATATTGAACTAATATTTTTGACCACTCTGTATTTATTTGTTGTGAAAAATATTAATACACTCTACTAAAGTAGTTCTTTCTCTACGAGGAACCTAACCCCAACTCATATTAAAGGATTATGGTTAGGAAAAATTATGCCTATGTGATTCCTTGCAAACGTCATTTTTGAGATATAAAATTTAAAATAAGTCAAAAACGGTTTTACTTAGGTATAGAGCACTATGTATAAAATATGTTAAGGATTTTACGTGAAATCTAAAAATAAATAATATACAGGGTGTTCCATTTAAAATAAAGAAGTTGACATTGACTTCCGGTATAACCAGAAGTGCATGAAACTATCAAAATATTTTAGTTGTATGTCTTCCACTGACTTTATATTGTTACCAAATTTTTAAAATTTTCCAACGCCTACTTTTTGAGAAATCGATCGCAGCAGTTCCCGGTGAGACACCCTGTATATATTTTCTGTGTTTTGCAAGGGACAGAGTGATTTCGCGCTTGGACAAATAAAAGTTGATTGATCCATAATTATACTTTTGTTGTTAGCTGTAATTGATTTTTTTAGTTTTATTTTTATTAAAATAAATGTTTAAATTTTTATTTAATTTGAACTTACTAAAGGCTGTAGCTCGTATTCCTCGATAATTTGTTACACAAAAGGTTTTATACTCTTGCTAAACGACATAGGCAAACGCTAAGTGCCTTTGCCTTTGTGCCAACCTGGAGAGATTATTTTTATGTTATATAAAACCTGGACTAAAGCGGCATAATTAAAGAAAACGAAGAAAAGCGGATTAAAAAATAAATGAGATTAAAAAATAATTCTTCTTTTATTATTATCAGCTTTGGATTAGTTTAAAAGTTCTTTGTGACATTATTTTTAAATGTTACGTAATTTTAGAAAACGTCAGCTTGTTTATAATTAAATTAAAATCAAGATTTCCTTTACAAATGGAAAACTGGTTAAAAAAAATATTGAGAATCTGGGACCAAAGAAAATTTAATTAATAGATTGTTTAATATTAATTCGTTTTGCAACTTGCATTTTAGATTCCAAAAATGGTTTAATATTTTATAAATAGATGCGAAGTTTTATGTAGATCTATCATTCCGCTTGTATACAGGGTGTTTCAAAACTATGGGATCAAACTTCTAGGGGTTATTCAGAGCAACAGTATAAAACATTTGAGTATAGGGACCCATGTCCGAAAAGTGTCACTACGGCACTACGGCCCTAAGAACTGTTACAATTTAGAAAAACGATGATTTGCCTAAAAAATTTAATGCATTTATTTAATAAATTATTTTTTTTTATTTATTAATTGTTGTGATAATATTATGGACAAAAACCAAAAATTAAATGCATTAAATTTCTATTTAGGCAATTCATTGTCTTTCCAAGATTTAACGCGTTTTGGGGCCTTAATGCCGTAGCGACACTGGTCCCTATACTCAAATGTTTTCTACTGTTGCACTGAATTGAATAACTCCAAAAAGTTGGATCCCATAGTTCTACAACACCCTGTATACGAACGGAAATAAAGATCTACATAAAACTTCGCATATATTATAAAAGATTATACCATTTTTTGAAACTAAAATGCAAATAGCAAAAGAAAATAATATTAAACAATCTATTAATTAAATTTTCTTTGGTTCTGGATAAAACAAAAATACGAAGAAATGAGGTGAGGACCTTTTTTTCTCTTCGTTTTTTTCTAGTATTCGAATCCTTTTTTTTTTAGTATTCGAGTACCAATTCCAGGTATTCATGAATACCGAGTATTCGAATACTTTTTTTTCTTCCAAGTATTTAAGTATTTGGTATTTGAATACTTTCTTTTTCCGGTATTTGTATTCGTCTTTCGAATACTGATTTTCAGTATTCGACTCAACTCTGAACAACATGGCCCTATTGGCCACTTAAATATAAACAAATTTTTCAAAGAAAAGAAGAAAAATTATTTAATTTTTTTTATGCCAACAAGTAGTTTTAGTGACATGACATCCTTTTATTCGATCTTGGTTGTTTATCCATAAAAAGATAAAGGGAAGAAACTTTTTAAAATGCTCAATATACAGTATGTCCAAAGATGTACTTTCAATAGGACAAATGGACCAAAAATTTAAATATTTAAGAAACTCGTGTATGACAACTGCTTTAGGTTAAAAAAAAGATTTACGTTTAAAAAATTTGTTTTGTTTTGTACAGGGTTTGTTTGCGTAGTTTATTTTTGCTGGTACAGGCAACTTCTAATTTTTTAAACATTTTTATGCTTTTAAACACAGAATTTTTAAACATTTAAAGCAAAAATTAAACTGTTTTACGCTCTTGGTGGCAATTATTTTTTAGTGTTAATGCGTAAGATGCGTAGTTAATTTTTGCGGGTACAGGCAACTTCTAATTGTTTAAACATTTTAATGCTTTAAACACAGACTTTTACAAAATTTAAAGCAAAAATTAAACTGTTTTACGCTCTTGGTACCAATTCATTTTTTAGTGTTAATGCGTAAGATTGCGTAGTTTATTTTTGCTGATACAGACAACTTCTAATTTTTTAAACATTTTCATGCTTTAAACACAGAATTTAACAAAATTTAAGGCAAAAATTAAACTGTTTTAAAAGTCAATATGGAAACTTTATTCCCTTTAAAATTTGGACTATATATTTTTTTAAATCTACCGTTGGTGTCTTAAGCAGGGGTAAGAGGAAGTTTGTTAACACGGGACTTAAAAACTTGAAGATTTGGGGGAAGGAAAGTCCTCCGCTGGCAGTACTTTCCACAGTCTAGAAACTAGGGATAAAAGAACGAACGAAATGGGAAGTTCGGAGCCTGTCCAATTGGACCGTTTAGGGGTGCATACGTGCGGCACCACGAGTTTCTCTGTTGAGAGCTGCAAGAGGAGGGACTATACTGGATAATTTGTCGTGAGCAGAAGCCGTAAAAGTATCTATAGAAGAGCGATAGATCTCCCACAGCTCGACGATGGGCAAGTAAAGCATTAAAGATTGTATTTTTTAACATATAACATATTAAAAAGTATAATTAGGTGGGAAAAATATCAATTTTAATAATACTTTGATGCAAGTGTGCTTCGTGACTTTACTTATATATACTTATATCACAACTTAGACTTTTAAATTAGAGTTCAAGACGTTTCTTGTCTAGTAAGAAGCCGTAAATTTCCATAAAATTTAATCTCGCTATCAGTTTCCGCGCTCCCTAGTAAAATAACGTGTACTCAAAGACACTTTAGTGTAACAGACTTTATGCAATTATTTAAAAAAAAAAATAATATGTTTAAAAAGATTTATAAGCAGGAATTGATTTTCGTTGTTAAAACTTACTAATCTTAAACATGATAAATGGTAGAAAAATAATAAAGGACACTGCTTAATCCTTGTGAAAAGTGGCTTTCTGTTGTTTTTTAAAAAATTTAATATGTTGTAGATCCCAACTTTCTGATAAAATGTTCTCATGGGTACAATGTGACATAAGATCTAGTTTTAGAGTTATAGAGCCTTAAAGTTGGATATTTGCTAAGTTAAGATTTTAAGTATCTCCTATAATTTTAATTTATTTTCTATTTTAGTAAAGCTTTTACAGCACATTTTTTGATGCATACCTATAGGTTATTATACAGGGTGACTTTTAACCTATACGCATAAACTTGGGAAAATATTGCCAAAGACAAAAAGACAATGATCGAAAATTAAAAAAAGTTAGTCAAATATTTTTGGTTCCAGAGAAAATTACACTCGCCTTTTGTCTACCCGGCAATTATCGCTTGATTACGGCGATAATTGCATAGTAGAAATCGAAAATTGCAATGTCATGTTTTTAATTATTAAATTTGACAACCACATCCTATTGATAGTTGACAGTTTCACTTTCTTTGAGTAGTTTTATCCCTAAATTACACTAGTGCATTAAAATAATCAGATAATTTAGCTTTCAAGTGTATTGCCTTTTGAAAACTACTTTCGTTCATTTTGACATTTTGGCAAAAGCCCTCCTCCTTCGGAGTTGGGCTCTTTCGCCAAAATATGAAAATGAACTCTAGTAGTTTTTAGGCAATAAGCATTCAAGCAAAATTACCGATAATTGCATAGTAGAAATCGAAAATTGCTCTATCATGTTTTTAATTGTTTAATTTGACAACCACATCCTAACAACACCATTGTTTATTTAATATGTCAGTTTGGCATTTTATAAATTTTGCAAACATTTTTGTATAAAAATGTCTCGTTTTGGCACTAACTCTGTTGAGTTGTTTATTATTATTATTCCTTTATTTGATAGTTTCACTTTCTTTGAGTATTTTTCTCCCTAAATTACACTCGTGGAACAAAATTATCAGATAATTTAGCTTTCAAGTGTATGGCTTTTTAAAAACTACCTCCTTCGGAGTCGGGCTCTTTCGCCATAATATGAAAATGAACTCTAGTAGTTTTTAGGCAATAAGCATTCAAGCAAAATTACCGATAATTGCATAGTAGAAATCGAAAATTGCTCTGTTATGTTTTTAATTGTTTAATTTGACAACCACATCCTAACAACACCATTGTTTATTTAATATGTCAGTTTGGCATTTTATAAATTTTGCAAACATTTTTGTATAAAAATGTCTCGTTTTGGCACTAACTCTGTTGAGTTGTTTATTATTATTATTCCTTTATTTGATAGTTTCACTTTCTTTGAGTATTTTTCTCCCTAAATTACACTCGTGGAACAAAATTATCAGATAATTTAGCTTTCAAGTGTATGGCTTTTTAAAAACTACCTCCTTCGGAGTCGGGCTCTTTCGCCATAATATGAAAATGAACTCTAGTAGTTTTTAGGCAATAAGCATTCAAGCAAAATTACCGATAATTGCATAGTAGAAATCGAAAATTGCTCTGTTATGTTTTTAATTGTTTAATTTGACAACCACATCCTAACAACACCATTGTTTATTTAATATGTCAGTTTGGCATTTTATAAATTTTGCAAACATTTTTGTATAAAAATGTCTCTGTTTTGGCACTAACTCTGTTGAGTTGTTTATTATTATTATTCCTTTATTTGATAGTTTCACTTTCTTTGAGTATTTTTCTCCCTAAATTACACTCGTGGAACAAAATTATCAGATAATTTAGCTTTCAAGTGTATGGCTTTTAAAAACTACCTCCTTCGGAGTCGGGCTCTTTCGCCATAATATGAAAATGAACTCTAGTAGTTTTTAGGCAATAAGCATTCAAGCAAAATTACCGATAATTGCATAGTAGAAATCGAAAATTGCTCTGTTATGTTTTTAATTGTTTAATTTGACAACCACATCCTAACAACACCATTGTTTATTTAATATGTCAGTTTGGCATTTTATAAATTTTGCAAACATTTTTGTATAAAAATGTCTCGTTTTTGGCACTAACTCTGTTGAGTTGTTTATTATTATTATTCCTTTATTTGATAGTTTCACTTTCTTTGAGTATTTTTCTCCCTAAATTACACTCGTGGAACAAAATTATCAGATAATTTAGCTTTCAAGTGTATGGCTTTTTAAAAACTACCTCCTTCGGAGTCGGGCTCTTTCGCCATAATATGAAAATGAACTCTAGTAGTTTTTAGGCAATAAGCATTCAAGCAAAATTACCGATAATTGCATAGTAGAAATCGAAAATTGCTCTGTTATGTTTTTAATTGTTTAATTTGACAACCACATCCTAACAACACCATTGTTTATTTAATATGTCAGTTTGGCATTTTATAAATTTTGCAAACATTTTTGTATAAAAATGTCTCGTTTTTGGCACTAACTCTGTTGAGTTGTTTATTATTATTATTCCTTTATTTGATAGTTTCACTTTCTTTGAGTATTTTTCTCCCTAAATTACACTCGTGGAACAAAATTATCAGATAATTTAGCTTTCAAGTGTATGGCTTTTTAAAAACTACCTCCTTCGGAGTCGGGCTCTTTCGCCATAATATGAAAATGAACTCTAGTAGTTTTTAGGCAATAAGCATTCAAGCAAAATTACCGATAATTGCATAGTAGAAATCGAAAATTGCTCTGTTATGTTTTTAATTGTTTAATTTGACAACCACATCCTAACAACACCATTGTTTATTTAATATGTCAGTTTGGCATTTTATAAATTTTGCAAACATTTTTGTATAAAAATGTCTCGTTTTGGCACTAACTCTGTTGAGTTGTTTATTATTATTATTCCTTTATTTGATAGTTTCACTTTCTTTGAGTATTTTTCTCCCTAAATTACACTCGTGGAACAAAATTATCAGATAATTTAGCTTTCAAGTGTATGGCTTTTTAAAAACTACCTCCTTCGGAGTGGGCTCTTTCGCCATAATATGAAAATGAACTCTAGTAGTTTTTAGGCAATAAGCATTCAAGCAAAATTACCGATAATTGCATAGTAGAAATCGAAAATTGCTCTGTTATGTTTTTAATTGTTTAATTTGACAACCACATCCTAACAACACCATTGTTTATTTAATATGTCAGTTTGGCATTTTATAAATTTTGCAAACATTTTTGTATAAAAATGTCTCGTTTTGGCACTAACTCTGTTGAGTTGTTTATTATTATTATTCCTTTATTTGATAGTTTCACTTTCTTTGAGTATTTTTCTCCCTAAATTACACTCGTGGAACAAAATTATCAGATAATTTAGCTTTCAAGTGTATGGCTTTTTAAAAACTACCTCCTTCGGAGTCGGGCTCTTTCGCCATAATATGAAAATGAACTCTAGTAATTTTTAGGCAATACGCTTTCAAGCCACATTATCCATAATTTTGATGCACTTGTGTAATTACCCCCGATAATTAATTATTTAAAATTAAACAGAAAAGGTGTTATTCTGGGGATAAATATTGATTAATTACAAAAATTAAGTATCCACATATTCTTTGTTTCAGCAATAACACAGTATAATCACTATAAGGTCTAATTGTAAACCTAATCGCGTAAAAATAAAGTCAGAACTAAAAGAAGAGTGTTCTATTACTAATGCCATAATAAATATGGTGACTTGTTTACGTTTTTTTTTTTTTTAATAAAGAACAAAAACTTCAGGCTTCACACGTTGGCCCCAACGCCACTCGTCCAATGTATGTATCTAGAAAATCGCATTGGCCCCGATATTGGAGCGACCGTTGGTAATTGGCCGGCGATTGTCGGTTTTATCAAAGGAATCTGTGCCAACGTTCGCGACTTGTCCACATATTTAGTGTATTCCTTTTACCTTGTAGAACCGTTCTGAACCGTTCTCCGAACTGTCAATAGTGTCAAGAACGGTTCTACAACATGAAAAAATGTCAAAAAATTGTAAAAGGAACACTTATGGTGTCGTTCCGGGCGGTTCTAGAGCATAAAAGGAATACAGCAATTGGCGATATGCGTAGTCCTGTTGCAACACGCTTCGACTGCGTACGTCGAGATGTTGTGAGCAACACATTCTTTAACGTGAATTTTTCTTTTTTAATAGCAAATATAAATTATACGCACTCAGTACTATAAATGCGATTATTAGAGCAATTTCGATTTCAGTATCGAACATCTTGACATTGGCTCAGGCGGAAAGAAACTAGTATAATAGCCAACGTGTGGAGCCGGCCTTATTTTACAAACCAGTGTTAAAGCTGTACTAAATTATTTCTAAAACAAAAATACTTTACTATTTATTAGTTGTCTTTATAATTCGCAGTATTTAATTTAATTTAAATTAATTGATTATCTCACTTATTAAAAATATTTTACAAACTTTTTTTTATTTATTTTTTGTCATTGTTTGCCCTTAGCAATAATTTCCCAATTTTAGGCGTATAGGTTAAGAATCACCCTGTATACAGTATGTCCATCATGGATGGACCTTACAATAGGACAAATGGACAAAAATTTGAATGTTTAAGAAAGTTGTGTATGGCAACTGCTTTGCTTCTTACAAAAAACAAGATTCACGTTGAGACAGGGCCGTATTAACTGTTTGATGCACCCTAGGCTAGAATTCCCGGAGCGCCTATTTTCCATCTAAAAATTTTCGAAGAGCAAAAAAAAGTCGTTCCCTTTTTTTTGCGCCTATTTGCTTATTTCATTCCAAAGCACTTTATTCTCTCTCTTTATTTTTTTCTTGGTTTTGGTCCCTTCAGGTCCAATCCAATTTCAAAAAGAAAACAAAAATAATTCTACAATCGATGCAATGCATAAATTGTCGGCTGTCAAACCAAGACCTGCTACTGGTGTTACGTATAACCTTCACTTTCATTACTAGCAGTTCCCATGGCACGCCCATCTATTTTCCGCCATTTGAGAAATACCTCGTGTTCACCACCAAACAGGATACCAGCAGCTTATAGGAATCTTCGCTCACAGCGCTTAGATCCAGAACAAAGATGCCGTCAATTTAGCGTGAATCTTTCCTTGATCCCCGAAGGTAAAAACGTTCGTACGGCACCTTTAACCGCCACTCCGGGAAGAACTTTGTAGTCCTCTACGCACGTCCGCATGTTCCGGAGGTTAAACAAAGAGTCCAACCTTTCATATTAGAATGGATCAAGCACCTTATTTACAGACAAATTATTCACTAAAAATCCTCACCAAACTTTTTCAAAACTTCCTGTCTGCCGCCTATTTTTTCATGGCGCCCTAGGCTATAGCCTAGTCAGCCTAATAGATAATACAGCCCTGCGTTGAGAAATTTGTTTTGTTTTTAGGGGCTCCAAAAACTACAAAAATGTAAAAATGGACCAAGACAAAACTGCCTTTATTTTTAATAATTTAGCAAAATGTTGTATAAAAAAGGTTTTTCCGTTAAAATTTCCATAAAATAAACCATTTTATTTTTCTTGCTGTCATATTTTTTAAAATCATGTTTTAAACATTTTTACGTAGTTTACCTAGTCTTAATACAACACAATAATAATTAATGTTAAAGCTTTTTAAATATATTTCAATAAAAAAATAAAATTACGGTAAAATACGTAAAAGGTGTAAACAATGATTAAAACAATATGATACCAAAAATAATAATAATAACTAAATAAACAAAAGCTTTTCATAGATAAATAAGATATATTGTTATTGACTTTTAATTTATTATTTTAGCTTTCTAGTTCGTTCCATGATATTTTGTAGTCAGTTTAGTTTTTTCATGTTTTTTTGTTTAAATCGTCAGATCGTATTTACTCGTCACACGCTTTTAAAATAACAAGTTATTATCAAAACCAATCCTTAAGGTAGCCAAGTGACCCAGTTTATAACTCAAAATATAATAAAATAAAGCTGCCACTTTTGTAATTAAGCCACTGGGACTAGTTTAAATGACGCTTTAGTCTTGAATTTATTATGGATTTTCTCTTTGCTTTAGTATAGTAACATATTGCATACGTCCACGATCCCCTATAAAACCGCAAGGAAACTTTTAAACTTAAAAGCTATAAAATAAGTGTCCGTCAAGAGCGTTTTAGAAAACTTCTTGACATCTTTCCAATTTACTCTGAAACCGTACGGAAGTATTAAACTCATATAAAATTTTATTTGAAGGACATTCGAATTTCTAAAGAGTCTTTTTTTAATAAATTTAGATTTTTAAATATTGTTTTAAATTAACTTTTCGTACTTCTGTATTATTTTTACAAAAATATTACAATAAATAATAGTTTAAAAAACTAAAAATCACGCTTTTATATGCAACCGAACTAAAAATTGGAAAATAATTTTTCATTACAAAGAGTTTTGTATTACAGTAATAAAAGGTCAAACAATGAATCATAATTATATACCTCAAAATAGAATTATAATAAAATTTAAGATAATAACAGAATAATTCACTTCAGAGTAAAAAGCGTGGGGTGCATTTTACTATTTTTTCATAACTTTTCCCTCATAGATATTAACAAATGAAATAATTATAACATTTGATATATTAAGCACCCCACGCTTTTATTCTGAAGTGAATTATTCTGTTATTATCTTAAATTTTATTATAATTCTATTTTGAGGTATATAATTATGATTCATTGTTTGACCTTTATTACTGTAATACAAACTCTTAGTAATGAAAAATTATTATTTTCTAATTTTTAGTTCGGTTGCAAATAAAAGCGTGTTTTTAGTTTTTTAAACTATTATTTATTTTTCATTTTTTAGTTCGATATATCTATTAGTTTTCTGCGGACATGTGATATTGAAATGTTTCACGAACTATTTCATAATCTAATCATTTCATTTAAAGCTTCACTGTTGCATGGGGTTTCAGAACGCAACTACTCCGAACAAGTTTCTGTCAGCCTTATGCTGAGAGTACGTCCAAACTGCACATGCGCAGATCGCGCACTAGCTCTGTTTCTGTTACTCTCCTACAGAAAATCTTATAAAGGAATTTATTTATCCTGGCGATCCTAATCAGGATAACGGGATACTGTTTGCAGATTATTGCATTGTCATGGGTCCTTGATACGTGTGCAAAGTTTCAAAGAAATCAAATCGCTGGAAGTTGGTGAAAATTAAGCTTAAAGATTCCTGTTACATACATACATACATACATACAACCCAAGATAATTTTTTGGTAATTTGTTTTATAACATTTTTTGTTGTAAATATCGTCTCACAAAATTGCGAAGCATTAAACTTTTATACAACCAGAAATACTTTGCCAGCAAAATATTTTCCTTGTGATATTATGTATACAGACAGATCCACGATACTAGAAACAAATACTGGGAACTGATAAATTTCCTACTGTCCGTTTCCTGATACTTATAACGTATTTGCAGTGAAGTTCGTAATGGTAGGTATACATCTGACATTTATTGCATCATATTTTTGTTAGACAGAAATTCTTGGCTAATGTAAATAATAAAAAATTCTATCGGACATTGATTTTTAATCACAACCACTTGACAATGGCTAAATACATAACGTGTGAAAGCCAAAACCAAAAATGGAATAGAATTGAATACATTTTTGAGCGTTTACATTAGCCAGACTTCTGTTTGACATAAATTATTATACAATTAATGTCAGATGTAAACCTACCATAAGGTATGAAACTCGCAAAAACGATAAGATAAAATTGTGGAATGTTTCTTATTACAAACTAAGATCTCGTTTGGTTATTCATGCGGATACGTTTATTAATCGAAGCGGACAGTGGTAAATTCATCAGTTCCCAATGTATGTTTCTAGTAGCGTAGACCTGTCTGTATACGACTATTTTACTAGAGTTATTCTTTACACTGGTTAAAAACTGTTTTTAGAGTGTTTGAACGTGAGGTAAAACACATTACCGCGGACTACAACCTTGAAAAACCATATAAAGTCAGCTTGGTTTGGTACCGATGGCCCTAAGGCGGATAATGGAGTGAGCGCAGGTGCAATTGGGAAAAGGCCCAAAACCACTCATAGCTTTTTACTAGGGATGCAAGCCACAATATACTAGGCAGAAATATAAAGGTGGTCTAGCATGTGTCCAAAAGAATGCGAAAAAGAGAAACCACAACCAATCGCATTCTCTCAGACAGTTAAGCTGCTCTAAAACTCTTAAATTTCCAGCGTGCCACAATTAAAATCACTATGAAGTACTTAAATAATTTTTAAGAACTTCCGGATAGTACCTATTTCTTTCCTTCTATGTTCCACACCATGGGGCCACCAATTTTTCAGGGGTGGCCAACTCCTGGCATTTGCTGTCGTCGGTACTGGCTGTTAGGTGCAATAGGATAGAACTTTCGGGGGTTTCTGGACACTCGAGAATAAAAAGCAATGAAAAGGCAAATAAAAAAGCAAAAGCTAGGTAATCTAAAAAGAACAAAAGGAGACAGTCTTGCATAATATACAGCTGCAATGCATTGAAACGCAAAATGGGCAGTCTGTTAAGAAACATACATAGCGGGAATCCCTTATGCTACTTTTGGGTCTATAAATATTTTGAACTTAGTTTTATGATTGTGGACATCTGTACCAATAAGATTTTTAGGTTTTGTATGCATGTTGATGCCAGTGAAAGGTTTTATAAAATTTTTAATACATTTTTTTAAGGAAAATTATACGGCACTTGTTGCACTCAGGTACTTTTTGTAAGGAGAGAATTATTTTAATAAACTTGATTTTTTTATGTGCCATATAAACTCGGTGGTTAACAAATAGTAACAATATTGGTTATGGTTATTATACATATTACGAGCCTTCGGAAAAAGTTTTAAAAAATGCTATAACTATCAAAAGTCAATAATTTTCAACACAGAAGCTTAAGGAAAATTAAATAAACCTTAATAATATATTGTTTTAGTTTTTGTTTTTAAGTAGACACAAAAAATCGTGTATATGATAAAAGTAAGCAACATTTTGTTGTTGTTTCTACACACTATAAACAAAGTTCAGAAAGCTTTTGTAAATTAATATTTAAAAAATGGTTTTTAAATTTGTTTTATGCTTTTTTGTGGTATTAAATAGAACTGACCTCAATTTAATATTCTCTGCGCCAGATATTGAAATCTAGCAATAAATATTCTGGAATCTTTCCGCATTGCAGCGAGCCAGAAGTTTTACCTAAGTACTATAAAATACCTGAAGTATATAGGATTCAAGAATTTACAACACACAATGTCACATAAGGTTAGATTTTTCGAAAGCCCAGTTGAACTCCGGAAAACTTTCTTATTTATTATTGGTAATAGAGAGAAAGTTTTCGCTAACTTGGTCTTTTGGCAAGTTTTATCCTTACTGAAAATCCATGTTAAATCTATTTATACAATAAACTTATAATAAAAAAAAGGCCGTTTTATAAGCTTTTAAACGATGTATACAGACTGTCCACGGATGGGTTTAACAAAAGGACAAATGGACCAAAAATTTAATTTTTTGAAAAAAAGTCATTCTTCATAAAAATTTTTGCTTGTAAAAAAATCTGATTTACGAAGAGAAAATGTTGATTTTGTATACAGGTTTCGCAAAAACTTAAAAAACATGATTTTTCTACAAGAGTAAACTACCTTTATTTATCATTTTTAAGCAAAATACCATTTAAAAAATTCATTTAAATAGCATTTTAAATAACTTTATTAAAGTTACAGGGGTATCAAAGAGATTCATAAAACTGATTTTGAAGTTATCAAAAATTAATCTATTTTACATTTTTATAATAAAATGACCTAAGAAACTTTTATAATTTGCTCTTCAAACACCTGCTTTCTTTAAATTTCTACAAAACACAATTTTTCAACTGTAAACGCCAGTATTCGTCAAATTATAAATTTTAATAAAATTTTGTATTATGTTGTCGATTACTAACATGATTCTTAAATAAATTTTTCTAATGACATTTTGCTAAAAAATGAAAAATATCTACAGGTAGTTTACTCTTGGAGAAAAATCATGTTTTTAAGTTTTTGCGAACCCTGTATGCAAAATCAACATTTTGTCTTTGTGAATCCCATTTTTTTAACAAACAAAAATTTTTATGAAGAATGACTTTTTTCAAAAAATTAAATTTTTAGTCCACTTGTTCTTTTGTTAACTCCATCTGTGGCCAGTCTGTATATTATAGATTTTCATATATGTACAGTGAGGATATTAAAAGTCCTTTCCCCCTCCCTTTATCTTTTAAATGGGACAAAATATCAGGTAAAATGTAGGTAAAAAAGTGTTACTTAAACTACTTTTGGCATAAACATAATTTCGGTCAGGTGGCTTTTTTTAATGGAAAGGGGTTATGTAAAACCTTGTTTTAAAGGCTCTTTGCTATTGAAAATCAGGGCAGTCGTGCCAGATTTAGAACCGTTTAAAATTTGGCTTAAATACCGAACAAATAATATGATTTTTAGAGCAATAGCTTGTAAGTCAGGATTGGCTAAACCGATTTTTAAAAACAAGGTGGTGCTGAGTATAGAATTAAAAGGCCTTTAAAACAAGGTGTCACGTAACTACCCTTTCCATTAAAAAAAAATAGTTGCTGGTGTTCCCTTGGCACTCCGCCACGTGACCGACATTATTTTTGTGCCAAGTAGTGGCTTAAGTGACACCCTCTTACCAAAATTTTAACCGATCTCAATATCCTAAACCATTCAAAGGTTAAAGGAAAGATAACTTTTAAAAACCGCACTTGTATGTATGCGTTGGAGCTAAATTTCAAATGCTTGTAACTCTAGAACGACTGGCCCGATTTTCAAAGATAAAATAGGTATAAATAGAGAATCAAATGGGTTTTAAAACAAGGTGCTGCATGATTAATTTCCCTATTTGAAAAAAAAGTAGTTCCTATTCAAAAGACAAAGGGGAGGGAGAACTTTTAATATCCTCGACTGTGTCTTGGATATCCACTTACAACGATTACTAAAAAATATAGAAAATATATCTTGTGTAATACTTTTATAGTTTTTCATTACTTCAATTTATGTAATATATTATTTTGAGCATAACCAAAGAAACAATCGACCAAAAACTTCAAAAATACGAAAAAGGTTACCTTTTTCTAAATAACACACGTTGTAGCGCCATTAAAAATGTCTTTAAATATCTTTAAAAAAATACCACATTGTATATGTTTATCTTTAATAATTTTCAAAATATGACTTAAATCCGAAAAATAGTAGATATAATTTTCACTATACATACGGCACTAAGCCTAGTGCTTATAGCTTAGACCTCTATATATAATGAAAACTATATCCGTATTTCTCTAGATTTACATGACCATATTTTTAAAACTATTAAAAAAATATTTATTACAAGTTGTATTTTTTAAAGCTTTTAAAGACTTATTTTATTGGAGACATAATAGACAGGTTGTTCCATTTAAAAAAGTTTCTCGCGTTATTTTAATTAAATTTTTGATTTCTATTTATTTCATTTAACATAATAGATTTGATTAGATTTGAATAGGGCCGGGATAACCCATGCACTGAAGTCGCTCGGCTTATTGTGCGCCCTGGGCGTCTTTACGTCTGGGTGATGTCAGCCAGACGGGACCTACCGCTTAACGTGGGTTCCGAACCACGGTCCTATGAGCGACAACTTAAGACCTCGTCCCCACCCAGGGGCACTACTGAGCCTACCAACTGAGTGGGGTTCGCATGTCTACTGTTGCGCAGGACACGGCAAAGTGTGTTCCGGCGCCCTGGTCCATTGGTGGTCTTCAGCGTCGATACATTTTGCACTTTGTCCGTCTGGTGTTAAGCTAACCATTAAATTTTCGATCAACTTATAAATAAGTATTTGTCCTCGAGCAGGATTCGAACCCACCTCAGGTCCGTTGTGCGCTCAACGACTTAACGCCTTACACGCTAAGCCATCAGCGGACTCAGCACAACATAATAGATAATAAACTGTAAAAACCTTTATAAAAAGAAGTTAATTTTTCACCCCCAAATCATAATGCTATTAATTGTTAATACCAAAATATTTTAATACTAGAACAAAAAGTTTTATAATTGAGAATTATTAAAAAAAATAATAATAAAAATAAAATTGTTTACGTAAGGACCAGAAAAGAACGCAGCTAATGTAAAAAATGAAATCGGGAAAACGACTGTTAAATTTTAGAGGAAAAATCAACACATTTATTAACCTGGTGTTATAAAAGTAGAAACTTATCTCTTAAAATAACGTCTGCAGTTATTCTGATGACAGAGTTATCCTTCGATTTTACGCCACTCCGTTAAAATAACGTTTTTTGTTATTATAGACGGTGTCTCCGGAAATTAGAACGGGTAATGGCCAAAAAATGAAAACATCGACAGCCTCAGTTTTATATACCTATGAAAAATCTATATTTTTTTTACTGTAATATTTTAAATAAATACGGTACATTAAACTTAATTATTATTTTTCACAATATACGATTTCTCTTTTTTATTTAAGTAAAGTTTTTAGGGCAACAAATAATATTGCTCTACATTTTTTGAAAGTATCGTCGATATCTTTATTTACATATCGTCGACGTTAACGCAAAACCAAGTAAGTATTTGCAAGAACCAAATTTTACAGGAGGCTCTAATGCCCATTTTTACTAACTGTTTTAAGGGATCCTAGCTAAGAGAGAATATTTAAATGAAAGTTATTTTCTACCCAGCGCTAGGGATCCCCTCAAAAGTTGGTGGAAATAGGCATAAGAACAATATGGTATAGCGTTATTTAACCTTTTGTGCTTCAATGTATGGATGGTTACATTAATAATTGGGTTTATTGTTGATTAAAATATAATAATAGCAAGGCCAGATTGTATTGTGTAGTACACATGCCAGATACTTGGTTTTGCCATAATAATACAGGGTGTCCCATCGGGAACTGCTGCGATCGATTTCTCGAAAAGTACGCTTTGGAAAATGTTGAAATTTTTGTAACATTATGAAGTCAGTGGGGGACATTCAACGAAAATATTTTGACAGCGTTACCACTTCCGGTTATACCGGAAGTTAATGTCAACTTCCTTATTTTAAATGGAACATCCTATGTATTATTTATTTTTAGATTCTGCCTAAAATTCTAAACATAATTTATGTATAATGTTCTATATAAGTTGAACCGTTTTTGACTTATTTTAAATTGGATGTCAAAAATGACGTTTGCAAGCCATTACATAACCATCAATTTCTTCTAAACAAAAGCCTTTAATATGAGTTAGGGTTGGGTTCCTTGTAGAGAAAGAACTTCTTTAGTAGACTGTATCGATATTTTCACAATTAATAAATACAGAGTGGTCAAAAATAATCGTTGAAAGTTATTACGACAAAAACCTTAAAGGTCATTTTTTTAAATGGAAACCCCTATCTTTTATTACCTTATTCTATTAGGCATTAAAAATAAGGGTAAAGTAGTAAAAGAATGTCAAATATTTCAAAAACTATAAATTTTTGAAATGGACATCCTTACACAACTTATCCTTATTTTTGATGCTTAATGGAATAAGGTAAAACAAGATAGGGGTTTCCATTAAAAAAATGACTTTTAAGGTATTTGTCGTAATAGTTTTTAACGATTATTTTTGACCACTTTATATTTATTAATTGTGAAAATATCTATACAAGTCTGCTAAAGTGGTCCTTGCTCTACAAGAAATCCAACCCCAACTCATATTAAAGCACTTTGTTTAGAAGAAGTTGATGGTTATGTAATGGGCTGCAAACGTCATTTTTGACATACAATTTAAATTAAGTCAAAAACGGTTAGAGTTAGGTATAATACATTATACATAAATTATGTTTAGAATTTTAGGCAGAATCTAATAAATAAATAATATATAGGGTGTTCCATTTAAAATAAGGATTTATTACAAAATTTTCAAAATGTTCCAAAGCTTACTTTTCGAGAAAACAATCGCGGTAGTTTCCGGTGGGACACCCTGTATAAAATGTTGGCTAAGTTAGGTAGGTTGAGTATGTTTTGTGAAAATATTACGAATATTTATGAAAAAATGCAGAGAGGTGCGCAATAAGTTTGACAATTATTGGCGCTTAAACCTCATATTCGATTTTTTGTCAGTTACGTGGTTTTGCGGTGTCCTCGACGATATGCGCATATAGTCTAAGATCATAAAGTAACATACCTGCGGATAAGAGAAACCATGGCATGCTAAAATTTTCGTACCGCTTTTGCGGCAGGCTTGGCGGCAGGCTTGTCATTTTTCCAGTTTACACTTTAAATGCGTCGGTCGAACCCTCGCCTCGTGTAACATCAGCGGTGGGGAGACACGTAAGCTTACTGAAATGACTAACTGGCGGTATTTCAACGAGAAACGAATAAAATTATATTGGGAGTTTTCGCATGACCTGTCCTTAAATCGGCTATTCCATGATAACTCTTATAATTTCCTTACTCTATGCTAAGATCCAAATAGGTAGCGACCTGCACCTATCTGTTTACCAGATAAAAAAATATTTTATATTAAATATAAAATTTAAACAAAGTTATGGCTAGAGGGTTGCCCAAAAATAATGGTCAAGGTTATATGTAAAATACAAAAATAACCTAAGTATTTTTGACACACCCTGTTTAATGAAAACTTTTTTTTAATACATTTTTGCGCTAGTTAATAAAATATATATGTTTAAATTTTACAAAGTGTACCAAAAAATTGAAATATTTTTTAAAAATTAAAATTAAAACAAAAAGTATATTAGTATTTTTATGTAAAGAAAAATAATAATAGGATATACAGTGCATCCCAAATAAACCAAGTACACTTAAATTTTTCTTCTTAAGGGGTCATAATTTGTGTTAAAATTGATTTCCTGCGTTATACCCTCTCTCCACCATCGCAAATGTCAAAAACCCTTATTGCGAAAGGGTATCAAGTGATACTTATCTTAAAGAGTTTTAAATTCTTTCTTCGGCAGACCTTAGTTTTTTAAATATCAACAATAAATTTGGTACTTAGGTCTATCCCCTTAATGTGCATAATTTTATGAATTTTCTTATTATATGTTTATTATTTTTTTGTTACTATTGGTTTAGCAGAAAACGCCCTTAACTTTCTTATTTTGAAAGAGACACCCGGTGTTTTTTTATTTATTTGAATAAAAAATGTCATTCTAAGTACAATGACACTCCTTATTTAATGTTGTTTGTAGTATAAATGTGTAAAACGCACTAAAACTGTTAAAATAATATTATTACTTTCTTTTTGAAAGCAAATGTATAATTAAAAATATTTTTTCACAATACATTTAAATTTAAAAGCAAAAACCAAACCAGTTGGCAAAAATATCAAGTGTCTGTTTTGTTTGTGTATTATTTTATAAATTTGTATTTGCCCAATAATTTTTTTATAGGTTTATATAAATTGACCTCATTTTAAATTTTGCATAAGCGTACAAAACTTTCATTATTATTGAATAAAATAAATTGTATTAAATTGAGTAAAAATTCATAATTGTATAATACAAACACGAATCTAAAGTTTCCAATTTTCCATTGCTATTATTGATTTAAAACTAACCAGGATATAACTTGTTTATTTTTGGGGTTTATTGATATAATATAGTAAAGAAAATAAAATTGGAAATACGGAACTCCAATAAATAGTATTTTTATAAATTTTATTAACGCCATGCTTGGTTTTGATGGTTTATCCGCAATAATTTTGGTTTTAAAATAAGACAATATTGCACATGGTAGAACTAAATATAAAACCGGCGTTTAAATGTTTATTAGTCGAGTAGCGAGTAATTAAGTATTCTCGTGCGTATGGACAGCTACTACACTAAACTACTTTTCTAATTTTCACTGTTCACACGCACGAGAATACCTAATTACTCGCTACTTAAATCAATTACTAGCCGTGTCTGCAGGCATTAGTAACGTGATATCGAGATTAGGGCAGGTCGTATATTATAACATATACCTAACCAAATAAAAAATGTGATTCGTATAGAATACATAAAAATATTATGACAATGTGCCTAAATATTTTTTTTAATTTCCTTTTATTGGCGATTTGTACCCTTAAAAACGCCGCTAATAATGTGTCAGTTTAAATAGTACTTTGTATAATAAAATAATTTTTATTTACAAACATGTATGTAATGTTAACATTTCCGACTTTTTAAAAGCTTAAAAGAGTCACTTCACTTTTATTTTTGGGGGAAAAGTTACCTTTTTCAAAATACCCAAAGTAAAGTAAAGTAAAAGTAACTAGCAACCGTCGCAAAAATTTATAAGTCTACCAACTTGAGATCTTTCTTAATTATTTGACAAATTTAAAAATCATTGTATTAGGTTGACACAATTTTTTATTTTAAAAATCCAACGAAAAATTTAAGTACCTAATTATAGTTGTAAATAAAATAGTATACAACCATCGATCGGTAAAAAGTTTCCTTACTGTCTCAAAATAGCTATTTACGTTACTAGACCGGAAAATGGTATTTTACGGGTCGACGAAAAACATTTACAGGGCGAGCCGTAGGCGAGTCCTGTAGTTTTGAGGAGACCCGTAAAAATTATTTCCGGTCGAGTATCGTACATAATTTTTTTTTAATTGACCGGAAAAAAAACTGTGTAAATTTTTAGTGTTATATTTAAACGACAATAAGGCAAGGCTGCTTCAATTATTTCATCTGGATTTTCCATGTCTGACCCCATTTTGGCAAAATGATGCTTTCTTTACTTTACAATATCTTGAACTGTCAAATAGTAACAATTGAACTCTGACAATTTTTGTCATGACTAACAGGATTTTTGATATCAGGGACCGGAAAGTAAATGAGAGACCGGGAAGTAAACTAGGGACCGGAAAGTAAATTAGTCCTGTAAAATAGCATTTTCCGCTTAAAAATTGAGTGGAAAATTCAATTTTCCGGTCAATTAAAAAAATAATATGTAGTTCACCTCGGTGCTACGCACTTCGGTAAACCATCTGTTTCTCTTGACAGTAATGAAACACTTTCCACCTCGGTTTGTTGTGTATAGAGTTTTCAGCGAAATAGGCTCCGTCTGCAAATTCTACTAATAAAAATAACCCTTAAAAAGACCAATAAAACGAATAACAGTAGTCGGGAGAGCAGGGTCTTATTGTGAAAGAAATAATACGACATTGTTCCTTTGATCTCCATAAATTATGGTTAATCATTTTATTGCAAGTGATGCTTATTCTTTTCTTTAAGGGTCTATTTTATTAGTAGATCATATCGACATAGCATAAAACTTTAAACAGACTATACTATTTAATTATCAATATCTAAAAAAATATCGGATAATTAATCAACTTTTTAAGCATGGCACATATATGATTTTATTTATTGGTATATTCGTGTTTATAATTTACCAATACCTAAAATAATTTTAGATCAAGCAAACCACCAACCACCTAGGTCAAATTCCATGCCTAAACCACTTTAAGGTAGTTATAAAGAAATGTCGTGTAGGCAAATTACTTTGCATACATTAAATTTCTTTACTACAAAAACTTAACAACAAAAAGAGTATCCCGTAGTTGTAAAATATGTCAGTGTTACATAACCTACAATCCCGTTGTCATTATATTTTACAAGAAAATATGACAAAACTACAAGACATGATGTATTACTACCCTGAAACTTAAATTTCCATAAATAACAATTGTTCCGTCTGTATAAATTATAGATCTTGTAACTATAATTTGAAAGAAAAAACTTTAACTAGGTTCAGTTTTAATTCTGTAACGACAGTGGCGTATAAATTATGCATATAGTAATTGATGATCTTTAAATTTTAAATTTGTTACCGAACAGCAAATTTAAACTAAATAATTTAAAAAAAAAGTCATGAACATTTATTAAAGGAACAAGCTTAGCTGTAGATTTAATATTTTTTTCACCTTTTATCTTGGTATCTTCCGAAAGGTTTCTGTAGATACTTTTATACAGATATTGTGAAGACCTGGATTGGATCATATTTATACTATGGGGATATTAAAAGTATTTCCTCCCTTTTACTTATGAGACAAGATATCGATATCGCGTAAAGATTAGCTAAAAGGGTCTCAATTAAAATAATTTTTGTCATAAAATAATTTTGTCACGTGACCTAATGAAAGGGCTGCTATCTAAGATGTTTTAAAGACCTTTTCATTTTCCACTCGTTACCGTTTTATTTTTGAATATCGCCACAGTTATTATAGAGTAAAAACGTTTGATGTCTAGCTCAAAACGATGTCTAACAAAACTCTTCCTACAGTTTTTTTCCAAGAATGCGTTCCTTTGGCCACTAGCGATCCGTTCCGCGATTTATGAATTCCTACTGTGTGTCACCACATTCATGGAGTTGAAACGCAGTAGCAAATACGAACAGTATCACCTTTATTTACCTTTTTAAACCCTACCTGAGTTTGGTGCTGCAGTCTGGGAGGAATTTAAAAACATGCAAATGCATAAGCGGTTTGTGAATTCCTACTGCGTGTCAGCGCCTTCATGGAGTTGAAATGCAGTAGCAAATACGAACAGTATCACCTCCCTTTACCACTCCAAACTATACGTAAATTTTGTGCTACAGTTTGGAACAAATTTAAAAGCATGCAAACGCATAATTTTATTACAAATGAAATTTAACCTGGTAACGAAAGGTCTGTGCCCAAAAGCATTACAAATCAGTCAAAGTGAATTACACAGCTCAAATACAGTGAGATAATTAATACATAACCATTTCTAGAAACAGCCATAGTTTATAAGTTCTTTTAGAAATTTTGTTATTACATATTCGGTTTTACTTAAAAGACAACTTTATTTTTAAAATATTAAAATTAAACTTTTAGTTCTGTAATTGTACATTTTTATTGACTAGCTATTAAGCTATTATTTTTTATTTGCTTTGTCTTTTGACTATGGTTATACAGCAAGTATTTATTATATTTATTATTTATTAAGGTAATAAATATATTAACTTTTAATTTAAATTTGATACGAGGTATTTCAAAATGATGGTAGCAAAGCCAAAAAATCTCACAAAACATTATACAGTGCTTGTCTAAATTCGGACCTCATCTTCTAACTTTTGAATTGTTTGGTATTTTTCATGAAAATTTGAGGACTTTAGTGAGACAACATAAACCAAATTTTAGACAGGAAATGACAGATATAAATGTTAAACTCACAGCTAGGCGCCATTTCAAAAGAAAAATTAAATGGAAGAAGTCATACTGTAAACTTTTTATTTAAAAAACAAACATTGACTGCACTACTTTTAGGTTATAAACCGTTTAAAATTCACAGAAAACTAAAGAAAAACAAGTATAATTTAATTTAATGCAATAAGGCGGTAAAGTAAAAAGATTTAAGGCAGGGGCGAAGCGTCTCCTGTTGCCATGCAGTATGAATTCCAAATATAAAAACAAATTTGCTTGTACTTGAAACATCCTAGGTTACAACATGCGTAGCAATTATAGGGCTGAGTTCTGCGTTCTACTTTATGAATTCCTACGCGATATTTGGTGCTGGCAAGTAGTAGTATTTTAATAGTGTTCTAAAATAAAAACTCCCATTAAATCCTTCTGCATTTCAGCACGGTAGGGTGTTGTAGCGTAGTAGGAATTCATAAAACGCATCCGTTCCATATTCTTTTATGGTGCGTATACCTATTTTTTTACTTTTTTCCAACATACAACCAAGGTTTGTTATATATTTTTAGGTATTTTCGCTGATGATTGCTGTAAGCAGTCGAAACATGTTTCCATACATCGCATGTTCTTGGTATAAAACACAATACATGGTATAAAAGACAATACATATGTGGAGATGACTGCAAATTGTTTCGTTTTATTTTTTTATTGAGATACAACGTGGTAATTAAAAGGGGGCATTGTCTATTCAATTGAAAATGTCACACTGTATAATAAGTGCAAATACGAAAATCGATTTTGGCGTTACCAATAAATTACGACGTTCGTCGAATTTAATAGTGCAATTACAAAACAGCCCAAACGCTCTTCTTACTCAAGTCAAACTATAATTTATATCGCCGAAGTTTATTACCTTTGCTAATGCTCTTTCATGCCGCTATGTCACGTTTAAAATAATTAAAATTGCGATAAATCATGGTAAAATAACACCTAATTAATCATTCTTCGATCGTACTTTGCACGTTACTGCATTCAGCGTTTAAGTATTCATTGGCGGAACGATTCTTGGGAGATAAAATATTTATACAGTGCATTCCAACTCAAAACAAGTTAACTTGTATAAAGGTCTGGCCACACATAACCGCACCGAAGCCATACCGGGCCTGGGATTTAACAATGGTAGGGAAAGTGAAGCATGTTAATTTGAAAAATTTCAAAAGTTTTTGTGTCCTCTACATATTATAGATGGGCCCATATTTAATTCATTCTGAAAGCGATGCCGCACAAAAAATGATAAAGTAAACAAACCTTTTCGAATGCACATAGCCTCGGGCGAGAGCCTGATTACATATTTTTAGATAAATAATAAAAACACATTGCTAAAACATTCTCTTATTTCGCCTCTGCCTACTATAAAACCGGTGGCACGTGGCGTGGTACTAGTAACTCGTCGGGTTAAATATTTTTTGCTGCAATAAATCATTGTTCACGCTTTGAGAATGAAATTTGGACCCATCTTTAAATACATTTTTCTAAGCTAAGTCTATAGCATTACATGTTATATTAATATTATAGCTAGGGTTCCTTGTTTAACTAAAACAGAATTTTCTACTCACCTCAGTAACAAGAGTTTGGTAAAAAAGAAGGAGAGGGAGGGGGTGTCTCTCTTGCAAGACAAGAGTGTCGTTTTGTTTTCAGGCTCACGAGTGTAAACGAGAGGATTTCTTCTATCTCATTGTTTTGTCACACATAAAAACCATGGTTTTAGAAACTTAGCAATGAATTTTATGTACAAATATGAACGACTCTTTAAAATTTTTGATTCGATTTGATTTATGTTTTGGTAGTTTATCTTACATGTAGAAGTTTTATTTTAAATATCATCACATTAAGTTACGATTTTGGCCACACATCACCGCCCCACGGCCGCTCCGAGCTCGGATTTACACTGGATAGAGGAAAGTGGGGCAGATTTATTCGTAAAAAATCAAAAGGACTTTTCATGCCCTTTACAATATAAAAAGCATTTTTGTCAACATGAGTCTATTGTTTTTTATATGTCTTCTCGTTTTAATAAAACAAATTATTCTACTGATCTCTGTCATTTTTATCTAAACTTCGAGTGTTAGTATAGGTAAAACTGTGGTACCTTATTTTACGATCAGGTATAATTTAAAGCGTAGTATTTAATACAGATATTTCTGCCATTTTATTAAATACAAAACTTTTTGCTTTAGGGTTTCGAAAACGAAGCTCCTGAATATATAGTGCTTGTCTTAATTCAGGACTCCCTCCTAACTTTTGAATTGTTTTGTATTTTTTCATGAATATTTAAGGACCTTAGTAAGATAACATAAACCAAATTTAGGATAGGAAATGACAGATATAAATGTCAAAATGACAGCTGTGCGCCATTTTGAAAAGAAAAATTAAATGGGAAAGGGGTCTTGTCGTTCATCATTTTATAGCTCTTGACAAGTACTTTATAACCCCAGAATATAAACCAAAGCCTTAACATACTACAAAATGGCGGTACCTTGAAAATTACCTAAATAACTCATTTAGATGGCCGTATTTCCAAATCTAATAAGTTGAATACACTTAATGTGGTATTTTCTTAAAATTCTCTTAAGGATTTATTTATTGGTAATATTGGTGATACTAACAGGGTAGGACGGAAGTATAGATTTTTTTAATGCCGTACCCTGTATATTATATCACCATTAAAAAGAAACCTAAAAGCCCTTTAAGAAAATACTACATTAGGTAATATCTACCTTTATTAGTTTTGGAGATATGGCCATTCCAATCAAGTATTTAGGTAATTTTCAAAATACCGCCATTTTTTGGGAGGTAAAGGTATTTACTTTATATTCTGGGGTAATAAAGAACTTGCCAGAAGCTTTAAAATGATGTGCCACAAAACCCCCTTTCTATTTAATTTTTCTTCTCAAAATGGCGCCCAATTGTCAATTTAACATTTATATCTGTAATTTCTTGTCTATAATTTGGTTTATGTTGTCCTACTAAAGTCCTCAAATTTTACCAAACAATTTAAAAGTTAAAAGGGGGCTCTGACTTTGGGCAAGCACTGTACTTTATGTGCTACCCAATCTTTCCAAGACATTTTTGTCCGTAACCTAAACCTATGTTTTTACGAAATTCATAATCTATAATGTAAGAAGTTGCTGCAAGACAGCCCAGGGAACATTTTACTTTAGTTTAAAAAATATTATTTTAAAAATCTTTTTCATATTTTGTTAAGTAACCATGAGCAGCGATTTTCTTAAAGCAGAATTAGAAGGAGAATATTTTTCTTAAGATATTTTTGGATTTACGGTTGTGAAAATAAGTTGCAAGTTTAATATTAAATTGCGCCGCCTCTCCCTACATTTCATTAGCGAGGCGCACAACTGCGGGCTTGTTGCGGTCATGTGTGTGGCCAGCCCTTAAGACGACAAAACGGTTATTGGAAATGGTTGCTAACACTTTGACGATACTCTATCGGTACTATGGCAAGTTGTTTTGACGTTTCTTAGCGTAGTGGCGTGGCGCCTGGTCACCTTTAATAAAGACTTTATTTGACAAAGGTAATGTTTAGAGTGGACCAGAGTGTCAATAATGTGTCAGCGATTTATAGCGGATGTGATCATTTCTAAAAAAAAATTAAACATGTGTACCCGTCTTAATCGTAGCCCGTGGTTATCTATTTATTTGGACTTTGTAATTTTTAAGCCCCCATCCATAATACTCGTATCTTCTACAAACAATAACCTTTACTTGCTGCCCCCATCTTTTTTATTTTTAAAGGGCTAATGGGCAGAGGTGTTTTCTTTGGGCTTGCCAATTTTGGTCAAACAGATTTAGACAGGACTGGACTGACAGGACTTTTTCCAAAATACTGTATTTAACCTCGTTGCAAAAGAAATTAATTCATTTGTCGGCATATCTTTTGAAGAAAGACTAGGCAGGAGCGGACTCAAAATGTTTTTAATTTTTCTTTAAATAAATTAGTTTGTTTATTTTGCCATTTTTATTTTATTTTGTGAGGTAGTTAAAATATTGGAGAACAAAGTTAAACCAACCACCTTTTTATTCAGCAATTTTTCCCAAATGTTCAAGAATGAGATGACAGAGACATATATAATTTGAAAATTACAAAACAAAATATAGTATATAGTAAATAAAGATTTAAAATAATATTAAAACCACGATTTAAATTAATTTGAAAAACTTACCGACTAATTATTTGGGTCACTAACAATCTAGTTCTTCTAAAGATTCATCAAGTTCGTTGTCGGAATCGTTTTCTAAATTAATTATAAACTGATCCCCCATTTAACACAATTTGGCTTAATTGTCGATATTCGTTCTCGCACTTAATGGTTTTTTAATAGAGTTTTCCCAGTTAAATTTTGAAATGTTAGACACTTCTTGTTTAATTAGCTCAACAACTGTTTTGTCAAATTTTGGAAAAGAATTTGCGCGACGAATTCTTTTTTTAATTGGCCCCATATTAGTTCTATTGGGTTGAAAATGCAAAAGTAAGGAGGTAATCTTAAAACCGTATGCCCATTTTCTTCAGCTATTTGGTCAACAAAAAATGTCTTGTTCCATTTCTTAACTTTAAGAACTTCCAATAACTCTTTTTTTGTATAATGTTCTTCAAAATATAAATCATTTTTAATTAAAAATGATTGAATTTCCTGTTTAGTAGAAGAATTATTTGGAATCTTATAAAGTTGCCTGGAATGATATGCGGCGTTATCCATAACGATCACGCTATTTGGTTTTAAATTTGGAAGTAGCGTATATTGGAACCATTCTTCAAAAATATCCGACTGCATATTTTTGTGGTAGTCGACATTACAATCTTCAATTTTTTTCCACATAATTTCAATGCATTTTCAACCCATCCGTCACTTGAACCACAATGAAGAATTACTATACGTGACCCTCTGTTAGGTGGTACCCCTTTTAAATGGCAACGGCTAGAGCTGTCTGTCCATCCTTTTTTGGCAGTATCATGTGTATCATACCACGTTTCGTCCAAATAGTATATGGGTCGGTTTTGGCATCTGTATTCTTTAATTTTTTCTAAATACTCGATTCGCCATTGAACTATTCTTCTGCTCTCCATGACAGATGCTCTTTTGTCTACAACCTTAAATTTAAAACCAATTTTCTTTAGCCATCGACGTAAAGTCGTTTGGGGACAAGGCTTTTCCATCTGAACAAGGCTTTTATAAATTATTTCAATTGTTGGTAAAGTGTTTTGTTTATATTTCTCGTAAACTATATTTCTTAATAGCTTAGCAGTAGCAGCATCAAGACTTTTTAATTTACCTGCGTCAGTCCTTTGTTTTCTTTTTTGTATTCCACATCTAATAATTTGGCACATTGTTGAATATGGAACTTCAGTTAACGAGGCGGCCTTTTTAATTAAACTTCCCTTGTTTTTATAGCTAGGATCTTTTTTTAAATTATTGTACACATTAAGACAAATTTTCTTTGCTTGTTCATTAAGAAAAAAATGTTTTTTCCTTAAAGGTACCGATTCGCAAGATTCTTTACCGGAGAGTGTACTGATATCACTCTGAGAATCAATATCATTGTTTTGAATCTCTTCAGTCTGGGGCTCCCATGGTCTCCACAATGGATAATTTTGATTTTCCCAAGGGCGAAACATATTGCTTTAATAATAAATACAATGTTTTAAAAGTCACAGTTCACTTAGCCACAATGTACAACTGTTAAGTGTAAATAGAAATAAAAAAATAAATTTACAAAAGAGTTCAACAAATTAACACAATTAAACAAAACAACTAATTAAATATTTAAAAAATCTATGACTTGAACGACTACATTAAACACTGATTTACGCACAATCGAGATTTGCGTCTGCACAAACGCGAGTCCGACTCAGTAATTCAGAAGGAACGCCCGTGGCAAAAAAACATTTTCGATACTTTACCTAGCCTAAAGCTCTGACCGTCTCCCATCTCTTTTTAACAGAGCTAGTAAATAAAGACAGATACTGACCGCGTACTCTTGCCGCCACAAACGAATCCCTTAACGACAGGTGCCTACTGTGCTATCGCGTGTTAGCCTATATTAGTCCGGGTAAATATGTTTAAAATATAATATTGACAATTATTGACTGTTGCCTAATATCATGTTTTTCAGTTCTTTTGGTAAAGCAGGCAGTTTCTTCGTAAAAATAATTTATAGTTAAGTAGATTTTTAATCATTTCTTAAAGTATTTATAGCAAAACAACGTAGTTTAATTATTTGCATAATAAAACCCAATACATCTGGACTAATCTGCGGCTCTTTTGAAGAATGTAAACAAATGAAATATTAGGAAAATTTTAAATAACCGTTCATGCAAAGCAGCTTCATTACTTGGCTTTCAGGTTAAAAAGTGGCACTTTCTGCTTTCAGAACGCTGAAATTTTCGCGATAAAAATTCGTGACAAAATGGTTTCAAAGCTTCGTTTGAATTTTACACGCTTGGTGTAAAACATTGATCGCTTGGTGCAGATAACCTTTAAAGTTCTCAGCTTAAATGTGATGGTTGCTTTTTTATTTTATTGAAATATGAATGTAAAGGTGCCGGAAAAAGCTTAAAGATATTGAAGCTTTTTTGCAAATTAAATACCTTTTAATAATACAGTGCAAGGACCGGTAACTTAAAATGTATTTTGGTCAAATGAATTATTTTTCTTGACAATTTTACAGTGCGGCCTCTGAATTGTGCACCACCTTCAAAATCACTCGAATTTACAGCAACATGAATTACGCAAAAGGTTCTTGTCAGTACCGACCACTGATCTTGGATGGGTCGCCAATGTTATAACTCTGCGCTGAAACAGAAGTCACATTTCATGGGCGAAAAACTAGTTGAGGGAACCAACCAATATGTTATGAGATATACAAAATACATAAATAAACATAACACACATTAAAGGATTGAAAACAAGTTGTTAAGGGTTTATTTCCCTTTTACCAAAGGACGGTATTATTAGGACTTCCTGACCATAGTTTTCAAGGACTTTTGTAATATTATACCAATAAAAAAAATGCCAGTCATCACTTTTGCCATTCCTGTAAAAATAAATGTACCTATTATCAAGGGTCAGGTGTCTTTTAGTTTGTTTTAAAATTAATTTAATAATAAAACACAATCTAAATAACCATTTTTAATGCCTTTTAAACCAATGCTATACATTTTTATACAAGATGTTCAGTAACTCTACCTAGTTAATGTCCTACTTTTGGAATTGCAGGGTAATACAATTTAAGAAAAATATTCATTTTTTTATAATATATTTTTACCAATTAGAAAATTTGGAAGACATCTTCTATGCATCAAAGAATATTTTTGACGTAAAAAAAAATATTTACATCAATGTTGACATTTTGAAATACTACTTGACGTCACTGGGGCAAATGTACCATATGGAACTATCTATTGGGACAATGAGACCGGTGGACCATCACAACTAACTTTGCATTAAAACCAACTTAACTTATTGAACTAATTAAATTTAGTACGGGCATATCCCTAGGGATAGCCCGTACGGGGCTTAACTCAAACTTTAACTCTTTACTTGACTTTACTAACTCTTTCTTATCTAATAAACAATCAATCCCCGTCTTAAAATTTTGTTCTCTTTAAATATTAAATTTTTCAGTATTTGTTTTGCATTTCTAGGCAACTCTGCTTGTTTAATGTTTTTGTTTTATTATTATAAGAGTAACCTAGAAAATTGTTTGATTTCTACTTTTTAAACCTTGACACTTCACGTATTGTTTTATGTACCAAATTTCCCAATGTTAAGTAACCCAATTATATTTAAATTTCCCAAAAATGTATATTTTTAAAATTCCCAAAATGTATACTTTTTTATACTAGGTGTTCACATATGCCCCTTCCCTGAAAGCGTTGGACCCACAACGCTATTAGAAATGAGCCAAATTTACTTTAAACCCTTTAAAAAAATTAGCAATATTATCGAAAAACGATAGTTCCATATAGCTTACAAATATTTAAAACCTAACATTATGTTACTTATTATATAAATTATATTTATCGTAAATAATCTTAACGTTTTATTAAATTTTTTGTTTTTTCCAATTAATTTTTTTTTCAAAAAAATGCACGAAAAAATGTAAAAATAGTTTTTTTTCTAAAAATAATTCATTTAGGTTATATTTAACATTATGACTCTTTTTTTTGAAATTTTAAAAAATTCTTCCGGATAAATTATCTAAAATAATTATTTAAAAAGTTCTAGAGATGTTTTTGCTGAAATAATTAGTTCAAATAAGATTTTAGCTTAATTGTTAAAAACCTTTTTAAGCTTTTCTTTAAGTAGGTACTTTAAATAAATATAGTTTTAACGGTAAGATTATTTTTAGACAAAAAATGACCTAATTATTGTTACTCATAAATTGTAATTTTTTTTTATTAATCTTTAAGTTTACTAGATATTTATGTACTACACAAACAGCTAAATAAGCAAAAAAGTTTGTGTTATTTAAAACTGACCAGTCCTGTAACAATAAAAGTGAACTTGGCCTTGTCTCGTCAGCAAAACGTTGAACCATTAAAAAAGTAATTCAATGATTTATTTAATATACCAGTGGGAAAGAAAATAATTAACTATGTTTTACATGTACTATTAATTAGGTGATTTTTTTCTATTTTATCTTTTGCTCTTTTTTAAATTTATTGGATAGTTTAAAAACAAAAAAAATATCTCTTACATAAAAAGAAAATCAATTTTTTTTTATATTTATACTTAGAAATTAACCTAATATTCCACATTCTTCTTATACTAGCCTTTATAAAAAAAATTGCGTCCACCTTGCCTGCCTGTCCATGTCCTTGATGGTGCGTTCCATTGGCCATTTGTCCCGTACTTCTCCACGTACCATTGTCTGCCTTTCATTCCCATTTTCTTCTTCCACATCAGGTTACTGCAACTTCATGCCAATTTCCCCATATCCTGAGCTTTCTCAGGGCCGCTTAACTGTCTTGTACCCCACAATTCAAGACCATACTTCAGAGCTCTTCCCCATACTAGAGCTGCGGCTTCCAGTGCTAATGCAGCCTCATGCTGCTTCTGAACTCCGTCTTCACGACGTACCATACAACTTCGACACAAATAAATATATTTCCATATTCTTCTTTATCACCTCTGGCTAACACCATTTAGCCATATTTGAAAACTGAAGATATACCTTATCTTCCTTTTCTTGTAGCTACGCTGCTACCTCCTTGCAGCTACGCTACGCAACATATTTTTTCCCCATCTTCGTCCTTTCACACACATTTCTTCTCCGGGGAACGGGACGCCTTTACCATATATATGGTATTTTCTTCCACAAATAAACTGAGGGGTAGGAAGGGCGTACCATAAGCGACTTTTCCTATCGCTTCACAAAGGGCACTGGAACTGGGGCGGGCACAGCTTACCATAACCGACGTTTCACAAAGGTCACTGGGAACGGGGGCGCCTCCACCATATGTGACGTTGACATTTTGAAATACTACTTGACGTCACTGGGCAAATGTACCATATGGAACTATCTATTGGGACAATGAGACCGGTGGACCATCACAACTAACTTTGCATTAAAAACCAACTTAACTTATTGAACTAATTAAATTTAGTACGGGCATATCCCTAGGGATAGCCCGTACGGGAGCTTAACTCAAACTTTAACTCTTTACTTGACTTTACTAACTCTTTCTTATCTAATAAACAATCAATCCCCGTCTTAAAATTTTGTTCTCTTTAAATATTAAATTTTTCAGTATTTGTTTTGCATTTCTAGGCAACTCTGCTTGTTTAATGTTTTTGTTTTATTATTATAAGAGTAACCTAGAAAATTGTTTGATTTCTACTTTTTAAACCTTGACACTTCACGTATTGTTTTATGTACCAAATTTCCCAATGTTAAGTAACCCAATTATATTTAAATTTCCCAAAAATGTATATTTTTAAAATTCCCAAAATGTATACTTTTGTACTAGGTGTTCACAATATCTTGCTGGAACAAACCTGCTTAAATTGTTTAAAAAACTTTTTACAGCAAAAATGTGATGTTATGGTAAAAAAATGTACCAAATATTGTGGGAATCCGGAGTGGTAGGAAAGCTATGATAAAAAATGCGTTTTTTTAACACCCTGTATCTCAAAAAGAAAGCATTTTCGGATATTATTTTATTTGAAAAACTTTCTTATTTTCTTTTAAAAGAAAACCTACTTAAAAAGAACCCTGTATTATAGCCGCGCTAAAAAAATAAAATTAATAAACAAGTACACTCCTGGAGAAAAAAAACCGGACAAACAAAATTTTATTCGAATTTAATCTTTAAGAACTTTTGGGTTTTTGACAGATTTAAATGATTTTTTGGCCAGTTGTAGCTTCTTTTAAAAAAAATCCTATTTAATATGCGTATTGCAAAAAGTTTTATAAGATTAGGTTGAATATCTTCAACCAGAACTAACCAGAATATCCTAAAAATAGATATAAATTTTAAATTTTAAAACCCTACTAATAGGTAATTTTTATTTTTATTATTTTTATTCAATTTTTCTTGACAACGGTGGCAGATTTGCCACCGAAACGTCGACTTTTAATCATCTTTTTACTTGTTTTAATTTTTTTGGTATTTTAGTACTTTTAATTTATTTTTGGTGTGTACCCAAATAAATACCATCCATTATAAGATTAGGTGTCATACAGGGGAGCGCCAAATGTTTCATTTTGCCCAAATTTTCCAACACCCTGTGGAATAATTTAACATTACAATTTTTTATTAGTGTATTGGATTTTAAAGCCCCAGTTTTTCTTAAAATTTCCTTTTTTTATTTATATCATTATCTCTATTATAAAAGGAATAAAAAAATATTACTTCATGCACTTGTTACATAAATAAGTATTAAATTTTATAGTTGTTCGGCGTTTGCCGCATTATTTATATCTGCGGTGACGCTTACACAATATGCGGCGTAATAAAGCCATTAAAATGCCGTAAAAAGCAGAAATCGAGTTCCAGGATCAAGGACATAACTTGGTGTGTTTGAATCAGCTGGAAACAGCTTGTAGCAAGGAGGTCGTGTGTCATTGAATACAATGCTGCCAAATTGTTTTCTAAAGTTCCAATAAAGGAAATTAGTCTAACAAATTAAAAGATACTAAAAAATGTCGTTGCGACTGTTTAAAAATTAAAAACAAATCTAAAAGCTAAGTAATTAAGATTACAAGTTTGTATGCTACTGGAAGTATGATAATAAAAAAGTGGTAACATTTGTAATAATAAAAATGTTATTTTGGGCTCCACTGAAAACAGGCTTACTATAATTTAAATATGAATATTAACACTAAAGGACACCAAAAAAGAATTAAATTAAAATATAATTTCAAAAGGGTAAATATTGCTAAGATATAAACGCGGTTTTAGAAAATTCAATATCAAAATGCCAGGGAAGTAATAATTAGGGCTGGCAACCAGAAACCGGTTTTTCGGTTAACCGGTTTTCGGTTAACCGCGGTTTTGGCCAAAACCGAAAACCGGTATTCGAAAACCGGTTTTCGAATACCGGTTAACCGGTTTTGAAAAACCGGGTTTCGAATATGGGTTAACCGGTATTAAAAAGCGGTTTTTAAATACCGGTTTTCGGATAATCGGACCAAAATCGAAAAGTGGTTCTTCGAATATCAATTAATAGGTTTTTGGTTGATTGCGGTTTATATCTAAATAAAGAAAAACCTTTCATTTTGTAAAATCGGATATTGGTTGACAGATTATACGGGGTGGTTCATTTAACCTTAGACAGGCAAATAACCAGAAAACGGCGCATTTTAGAAGAAAATGTTTCTAGTAAGAATTGTTTGAAATAAAGGGGCAAATTTAATGGTACTATGTTTTGAGAACCGTTTTCGGTTTTAAAGACCGTTTTTGGTTTTCGGTTTAAAAACCGATTTCGGTGTATCGGTTTTGAAAACCGTTTTCGGTTTTCGGTTTTAAAAACCGGTTAACCGGTTTTGTTTTTTCCGGTTTTTGCCAGCCCTAGTAATAATAGCCCTTTTATAAAATATAGCGGTTAGCTACAGCCGCCGCAGGCGCCCAATATGTAGGTTGAGAAACCACGCAGATTTATTACGACACATTTTAAGAATGACACCTGTCAAGCATTACCACTGTCAAATCTACATGCATTCAAATAACATCTTTTAAAAATTACAACTGAACAATGGTCTCCATCTAGACCAGCATTTGTCAAAAACGATATCTTTAATTTTTTTGCTCTTGTGTTTTAAAAACAGTTTTAGGTGACAATAAAAAAGTCAAGGGGTATAAGATCAGGAGATCTAGCCGACCATTCTATTGGTCCTCAAAACAGTGACCTGGAAAAGCGTTATTCAGAAATTGCCTAATTTTGTTAAAAATGTATTTAATTTAAGTAGGGGTATAAGTACCCGTATCCCTACCTGAATAGCATTTGTGCCAAACTAGTATTTTCCAACTATTTTACATTTTGAGATATAGATATTTGCATGAATGTTTTTTAAGTAAACCAAATAATTCCAATAACAACAGTCGAAGCAAATTATCTGGTTGTTTTTGATATGGCCGGCAACACTGTAAGACATAAAATGCATTCGAAGTGGCATCAGATGCACGGGACCGCTATAAATAATAATATGTGGGAATGTTGAACATCTGGCCAAGATTATGTAAATTTTTTAAATGGTTCGGCCCGATCGCGTGGCGCTATCGACGACCGGTTTTTTGAAAAAGAATAAGCGATCTTGTTTATTAATTCTGATGACATATTATACAGGTAATTTGTTTTATGGTATTTAAACTGTCGGATTATATTTAAATCAATAGGTAGGTATTTACTGTCAGTAAATAATAAGGGCTCATTTATTCTTCAAAATTATTTAACCATATTAACTTTTAGTGAGTCATCTTTGAAATAATAATAAATACGTCGCTTGACTGCTTTCTGCACTAAACTTAATTTTCTCATAAAATTAAACACACACAGGCGCATGATAGACGACGATTTTTACATAAAAGCGTGAGTTTACATAATACGATTAAAAATCCTTGTAACAACTCAAACATTTTTAAACTACCTGGGGAGCGTCCCTCCTTAACCTCCCCTCCCCTTATCTATACTCAGTGGTGTAGTTAGAGGTGTTGAGGACCGGGGTGGAAAGTAAAGTCTGGGCCCATACCATTTCGGTAAATCAATGTTTTTTATTTGTGGAAAATATTTTAGACACCAAAAAAGAAAGGTCCTCACCTCCAAACAGGGGCTTTTCTCACAATTTAATATCCTTTTTGTGGCCAGGGCCCCCTGTTTTCTTATATGGTTTTCTTCTAAATATTTCAGTTACTAACCACAAAAACACAAAATTTACCTTTTTTTCTATAAAATCCCCCTTGGGGATCCCTTTCAACAGGGGTCCCTAGACGATCGCCCCTGCCCTCCGCCCCGCCCACCCCCGCTACGTTATTGTCTACCCAGTGTCTCATGTGACGTCTAACCTTGAATATGCATGGTCAAAACACTACCTCATACAGTAGTGTGTAACAAATATAAGTATAATGCATAAATTCAGCACTAGTTAGGGAAATATACAGTGGCGAATCATTAGAGGAGGCCAGAGAGGCTTAGTCTCCAAATAAAATTTAAGGCTATTTATCGCAATAAATTTAAAAATACTGACAAATAATTATGAATATTCTATAAATGCTTGGGTATCATTTCTTTACCATTAATTTCTAATATAAATACGTCCACGAAGCGTGAAAATTTGAATAACGAAGAAATCATCAACCCGAAATAATAAATGCCATAAAAGCCCGATCAACAAACGTCCCGCTTTTTAATTTTGGTCGCTTAAACCCTCCGCGGAGGCTAGCCTCAGTTGGTCTTTGTTAGTGCTCGTTTCACTTGTTTTGATTTAGATATTCCGAATGGCGTGACAGGCCGAGACTGAGAAAAATATTTCGGTAAATCGTTTAACTGTTTTTGGTAATATTTGTGTATGAAACAGGCATATCCATCTGTCTATCTATGTAACGGAATCTTTGAGCCTAATTTTAACCAACTTCCAGCGTATTCGATTTCTTTGAAACTTTGCACACGTGTCAAGGACCGATGAAGATGCAATAATTTAAAAACAGTATCCCGTTATCTCTTTTTGAATCGCCAGGAAAAAAATTCCATTATATTATATAAAAACAACACCTAGGATGCCATCTGTTGGCAACATTTCAAACTTTGCTATTAAATGAAGAAGAAATTTTTTAGTTTTTACACAATTTGGTTAGTTGCACCATTGGTGTTCAATTTTATGAACAATAAAAATATAGGGTTAGTTGCACCAGAGTAGCAGAAACTAAAAAATGAAAAATAATTAATAGTTTAAAAAAACTAAAAAACACGCTTTTATATGCAACCGAACTAAAAATTAGAAAATAATTTTTCATTAAAAAATATTGTCATTTCATAGTAAAAAGCGTAAGTGATAAATATATTAAATGTTATAATTATTATATTTGCAAATATCTATGATGGAAAAGTTATGAAAATAGTAAAATGCACCCCACGCTTTTTACTATGAAATGACAATATTTTTTTAATGAAAATTATTTTCTAATTTTTTAGTTCGGTTGCATATAAAAGGATATAGTCGATTGGATGCTGACAAATAATTTTAATTCTTTATTCTATGATAATAAATGTTACATAATTAAAACTCTGGGAAGGCCTCAACCAACTCCAACTCAATTAAAGTGTCAGATAATCGACAAAATCCAGGATTTAATATTAGTTGGTACAATAAATGTGATTGGTTAACCAGCTCCATTAAACGAGAAGAGTTCATTTATATTAAATTACTCAAAGACACCCCTTTTTCCTTGTTTTTGTTTTTTTAATGGTCAGTTTTATACGTATAATTTCAAATTTACCCATAAATGCGGCAATACACAATTTTAGTTTGAATTTAAGCAAATATTACGTATTTTCTTTTAATAGGTGCGGTACCCTAAAAAATGATCGACTTTAGCCTTCCCTGTTTTTCAATTCACGAGCCGCCACTGGAAATATACTATTTTACTTTAACGTGCTCCCAAAAAGTAAAAGAATAAAATTTCAAAAAACCCTGCCAGTTTTACCTGGCCAAAACAATTATCTAATAAACTGGATTTTTGAGGATGTTGCCTTATTACAGGGTGTCCCATTTTGGTTGTCCCTTATGGGAAACTTGGAAACCATAAAAGATATTAAAAATCCGATACCCCATCCTCGAGCTCTTTTTTGGAGAAAACATTTATGGTAAAAACAGATCATCGCTATCGCGAAGCGTTTCAGAGATACAGGGTGATTCTCGATTTTTTCACTTTTTGAAAAGGTCCTGTAGCTTTGTTGTTATTACAGATACGAGGAAACTAATTGCACATTATAAAGACACTTTTTTCCGTAGAATCCAGTGGCGTAGCCAAAAATTTTTTGAGCTGTCATTTTTGACATATGACCCAAACATGTTTATTTTTATTAGGGACACCCTATAAATGATTAGGTAATTAAATTGCTTGTTTTTTTCTGATTAAAATGATATATCATAGTAGGTGGTTTAATAAATTTTTACGTCCAATATTGGAAAAATTATGATTTTAAAGACGCATTGCGGCTTCTATCTGTTTTTTAAATTGTTTTATATTTTTGTTTTAAAAGGAATCTGTCATCCCTTAGCTCAGGAGACATTTCCGTAGAAAAAAAACAAAAAATTAGTTTACAACAACAATAATAAACAAGTTATATTAATTAAACTTAAAAATTTATCAAGTTTTTTTTAATTTTTGATTTTTTTATTTTTTTTTATTTTTTATGAATTCTCCATGTCAACTTTACCAATAGAGCAAAAAAAAAAAATTTAAAGTCCAAAAAAAATCGAAAAATTTTTGACACACCCTGTATAACTTTGATTTTTATTTTTTTATACAACATTATCATACTAATACAGTACCAAAATTTTTTTGCTTCAAATTCATAAATAAGGACGCTATGAATTTTTAAATTTAAACATAAAAATAATTATTTTTAATTTTTTGGGACACACTGTATCATTTATATATATATAATAATATTCTTCCTTATCATATATATTATCCACCATAATTTCATCCTTATATATTCAAAAATAAAATTGTAGGAAATTTTTAAAGTTAAAAATAAAAAAAATCATTTTAATTTTTTGAGACACCCTGTATCATTTTTTATATATAATAATATTTCTCACCATCACATTTATCAAATACCAAAATTTCATCCCTTTATTTTCATAAATAAAATTGTAGGAAATTTTTAAATTTTAAAATAAAAAAATTATTTTAATTTTTTGAGACACCGTGTATCATTTTATTATGCGTATTAATAATCTTCTACATCATATATATTATTTACCAAAATTTCATACTTATATATTTATCAATAAAGTGATAGGAAATTTTTAAATTTTAAAATAAAAAATACGTCTTTAAAATCATAATTTTTCCAATATTTGACGTAAAAAATTTATTAAACCACCTACTATGATATATTATTTTAATCAGAAAAAACAAGCAATTTAATTACCTAATCATTTATAGGGTGTCCCTAATAAAAAAAACATGTTTGGGTCATATGTCAAAAATGACAGCTCAAAAAATTTTTTGGCTACGCCACTGGATTCTACGGAAAAAGTGTCTTTATAATGTGCAATTAGTTTCCTCGTATCTGTAATAACAACAAAGCTACAGGGCCTTTTCAAAAAGTGAAAAATCGAGAATCACCCTGTATCTCTGAAACGCTTCGCGATAGCGATGATCTGTTTTTACCATAAATGTTTTCTCCAAAAAGAGCTCGAGGATGGGGTATCAGATTTTTAATATCTCTTATGGTTTCCAAGTTTCCCATAAGGGACAACCAAAATGGGACACCCTGTACAGTTTTGAAATTGCTTGGCGAGATGGCTCTGGCCGCTGAACTTACTCCCTTAGTTCCGACAGGGATTATGTTTAGCGACTAGAAAACTAAAAACATAGCCAAGTTGTCAGCAATGTACAGCGGTTGTGATGATTCCCAACAAGGATGAAACACGTGTCACCGTCTTCATTGCGACCCGGGGTCATCCATTTATTTGGAGACTCCGTAATTTTAAAGTAACCAGCCAAGTAGTCGTTTCTACCAGGTTATGTATTTGTTTTCTTTTCTTTTTGTCATTTAGGAGCCTCTATGCCCAAGAATTTAAAACTCTTATTAAATTGTTTTTCTAATGCTCAAGAACATTACTTTCTTATTATATATATATATATATATATATATATATATATATATATATATATATATATATATATATATATATATATATATATATATATATATATATATTGGGTTGTTCAAGTTGTTTTTTTACGTGATCCAGTACCCAGATATGATGAAAATATTTTTCACGCCATTTTTCTAATGTTATGTTTTGATACCTTACAGTGTGTGTAGCTCAAAAAAAAGTTTTTAAACACATAAGTTTAGAAATTTTAAACACCCTGTAGAAAGATTATGAAGTTATACGATATTTCAAGTGTTAATTTAATATTAGGGTGCAAAATGTTTTAATTTTTTGTCCATATAATTAAAAACCAAAACAAAATATTTAAAATCCGAGTTTGATAAAGTGTCCTCTTGAGACAGATTCTATCAGAAGGATATAACGAACACGTCTATATGAATCAAGGGACTAAATAAATCGACATTGAAAGCTCAGGGGAAGGAAAACTAAGAAAGGGAATCGGAAACACATTGGAACGGTACAGATTACAGATAGACGTATCTGATAAACAAGGAAAGTGTCAAGAAAATAACTGACCTATTTTTATGATCGTTCGACAGCTACGACCAACTTGTTATTGGCACTAGAAAAGAAAATTTAATATAGGATTGGATATAACGCAGGGAGCGAAATGGGGGTTTTATGTGACGTATAGTATAGGGTATCAAAGTGATATTGCTTTTGGATGATTTAGGTATACATTCATCAATTTTTTAAATAAGTTTGATGTACAGGGTTTTTATCAACGAATTCAGAACTAAATAAAATTTGCATGCCTATAAAGTCTCATAAGGGCATGTGTCCGCATCATTGGAACCTTGTGTTGCCAAATAGTCAGACTAAAAAGGTGGTCTGTTTATACTATTTTTTATATATTTACTATCGATCAGAATCATTCATATAATCAGCAGTTAGTCAATTATCTCTTGCTAGCAAAGATAAATAAAAAAGACAGGCAGGTAATAGCCGATCTAAGAATATTAAATCAGTTTCGAGCTTTTCTTTAATACTCCATAGCTTGCAAAAAACATTTCTGTTTAATAACATGTATGATTTATTTCAAATTAAATTTATTTTATACAATTCAAAAAAATCACAGTCTTTTATTAAAAATATGTAGTTGGAGCTCAAAAATATAAATAATAAAATTATAAAGAAGTACACAAATAAATAATTTAACTAATTTAGGCTGGCCATATTATCAAGTCAATTGCATTTGGTGCACATAGCATGATAAAATTGTACATATTGCTTTCTATTTTTATAATAAAAGGGAGTTTCCAATTAAAAAGTATATTTGACCTTAGAATGTCCATAAATGATTTTTATACAAGGTTTTTGGGATACTTATCCGTTTTCATAATTTTAAGATAGCTTCTATAATAATCCCTTTAAATAAAGGGTTTTACTGCGAATTGTATAAGGGCCTGCTGGTGGAAATAATTCCTGTAGCTTCACATAAGTTTTCGTGGGTCTCGTAAATGCAATAATACACTGAAACGATCAGAACAAATAAATAATAAGTAATAATATTAAGTTGTAGTAATTCTAACTAATTTTATCACCCCACCCGTAATTTACAATTTAAAAGCCCCTAAAACGAACGTAACAAAAAGTTTTTTGCGTCAATAAAGTATTAGACTTTGTTGTAAATATAGTAGATTTGTTCTTACATGCAATTTAATTCATTTTTGTCAGCTAAGATTGGTTTTTAAGGTATCATTCTTGAAATTCCAACTAACCAACTTAACCTTACTTATTTTTCTAAATCTATTTGTAAATACCTATGGTTTTTATTTATCTTTATTCTGCCGCATCCACTTATAACGATAACTGAAAAAGCTAGAAAAAAACTACTTGTATAAAAGTTTATATTTTTTTTTCTATTTTTTATGAGCATAACAAAAAACAAATGAACATTTACAAACTAAAAAATATATATTTAAATGGATCAACCTGTGTATTAGACTGGGCCACAAAAATCGATTTTATTTTTCTGATACATTGAAAAAATTGTTTAAAGTGACCAAAAGAAAATATTTTAAAGGTTTAAGTCCTTAACATAAATATTTTTAGAGATCTATCTCTTTTAATTTAGATTTTTATTTGAACTTTTATTTTTGCGTGAAAACTGCCTAACAATCAATGTAAAAAAATATATCTGCACATATACCTTTAGGGAATTAAATTGCCTACAAAAAGTCTTTTTAAAAACCGTTTTCAAATATTCAAGTTTTAAAAATAATATATCTTTTTCATTTAGCTTTTACGAAAAAATAAATATATAGAATGGAACAACATGGGTTTTTAAAGGGATTTTAATGCTCTACAAAAAAATGGCCTTTTTACGTTTTTACGAAAAAATATTCTGTTAAAAGTTAATTACAATTTTTAAATTGTACTTGTATTTTAATACAGAAAAAAATTTTTTGGTTTTTTTCGTTGATGAACCAATTTTTTTCATTCAGTTAAACAACTTGATAAATTACATCATTAAAAATCATAATTTTTTCAAGTTTATTTATTTTATAGCTTAAAATATCTAAATTTTATAATATATCCAAACTTATTATCGGTTAAAAGCTACTTGTTATAAAAGAACGCAGATTTACTGTCTTAAAATGAAAAATAAAATAAAAATATTTAAAAAATTAAAAATTATTTATTTAGACTACAGACACAATTATGTTTAAAATTTCAGTACTGACATCAATTTTATTTTTTAACTATGGCAATTAGAAACAAAATTGTCCCCTTTCTTAATTTGTAAATTTATTTATTAAATGGTTAAATAATAATATTCTAATAGATTTTTCTTTTTATTTTTAGGTTAGTTTAAACCTCAGCCATTTGTAAATATTTTTTGGAGGTTTTCAGGTAAGTAAGATAAGCTACCAAACATTTTAATAAATATGTTAGATCTACTCGTAAATTCTTTTGGACTGTAGAAAGCAGTTACTTCTTACAATCTTTATTTACTAAAAACTTATGTTTTTTTACATATTATTTTACTTAAATATTTTATTCTCAAAAAATTAAATAGTTTTTTTCTATTTTTACGTAATCAAAAAAAAAAACAACAAAACAATTTTTTTCTTTTTTGTTTTGTTTAATAATACCTTATATTTATGAACAAGTATACTTTCAAATAATTTGTTTTTTAAAATTTTTAAAAATAATTAAAAAAATAGCATTTACTTTTAAATAATGCTAATTCTAAATCAAAAACAACTTTTCAAAAAAAAAAAAAAAAAAAAAACACTAAAGAAAAGGGTCATAGTTAAAACTGAAGTTACTCTAAAGAATATTTGAGTACTTCAGACAAAATTTGGCCGCATTTAAATAAATATTTTTACAATGACAGTAACACTTTTTAAGACTATTTGGGAATATGTTAAAGTAAACCTACTGATAATGATGGAGAAAAAAACTAGTTAACCCCAAAAAAGCTCCTATTTTGAATAATTTATTTTCTGGAATAAGCCAAATAATACATAAAATAGATATTTTGAGCCTAAAATCCAAATAATCCAAAAACCATAATATCTTCAATCAATAATTCAATAAAATCAACCATTCATTATTTGGTGTAAACAAATCATATTTTTAACGAATAAAATTATTTTTCTTTTAGATAATCTATTAGGTAATTTTTTAGTACAAGTTTATTTATTTTGTTAATTGCTTTTAAAATTAAGGATATCGCGATAAAAGTTCAGCCACATAAACTTTTTTGCCATGAAATTAAGACGAGGAAAACTTTTTATTTTAAAATAATAAACATCCGTTAATATCTACTTCCAATCAATCTTAATTCTCAATTTCTCGAGAAAATCTCCGAAGAAAATATAACAAATAACATCGTTTTCAAGAAAAATTGGATAATGATGGAACATATTATTTGCTAATAAATAGCATATCGATCGAAGCGGACCCAGAAGGAATTTAATATTATAAAGAAAGATCTTATTCACTTTGATTTTAATGGAGTTTTAAAGAAAATTTAATAAAAATATTTTTTGCCCAATATATAATGAAAAATATACAATGGGTATTCTACTTATGTAGTAAGTAATAAGGAATATATCGACCTTCACTGAAAAAAGGATTTATACGAATTAAATAAATAATAGTTTAAAAAACTAAAAAACACGCTTTTATATGCAACCGAACTAAAAATTAGAAATTAATTTTTCATTACAAAGAGTTTGTCACTTCAGAATAAAAGCGTGGGGTGCATTTTACTATTTTTTTCATAACTTTTCCCTCTTAGATATTTGCAAATAGAATAATTATAACATTTAATATATTAAGCACCCCACGCTTTTATTCTGAAGTGACAAACTCTTTGTAATGAAAAATTATTTTCTAATTTTTAGTTCGGTTGCATATAAAAAGCGTGTTTTTTAGTTTTTAAACTATTATTTATTTTTCATTTTTAGTTCGATATATCAATTAGTTTTTTAAAAATAAATGCTCCAGTTTATTCACTAAAAAATTCTTCGCCATTTTGTCAAGAGACACAGAGGATCTGTAAAGCAATTTATTTATCCTGGCGGTCCTAATCAGGATAACGGGATACTGTTTTTAAATTATTGCATTGTCATCGGTCCTTGATACGTGTGCAAAGTTTCAAAGAAATTGAATCGCAGGAAGTTGGTAAAAATTAGGCTCAAAGATTCCGTTACATAGATAGATAGATAGATAGTTACAACCCAAGCTAATAAAAGCGTGTTAAAAAAGCGATATAATTGGTTTTTATTGAAAAGTTCTGAACGTAAAGTTTTTAAATTGGAGAATGTGTTAGCCATAAAAAAACCTTTTACCTACTACCTTTATCAAAAATAGACCATTTTTTCTCTTCCATATAGGGGACGAAAAAGGCATTTTTTGACCCGGTAGGAAAAAGTGTACTTTTTCTCTCTCCGTACTAGCCGAAGTACTATTAATTTGTTTTTTTATTTTTACGTTTGTGTGGTTGCCGAAAAAAAAATAAAAACACGGACTTGGCTAATTTAAGCATAAACAAAAAGCGTGTTAAAAACATAGCAGATAATGAATGGGAAATAAGCATTGATATTTGTAACGTTTAAGAAAATGTGGACAATAGCATAAAAAAACTATGCAGCAGAAACGCAAGAAAAAATATTGAATTTAAATACCTGTTACCCTCTTTTAAAACAAGTAATGATATCCCACCAAAAAATAAATGTGAAAAAGGTGAGTCAAGTTCAATACTAAAATATGCTTGGCAGTGGGCTTCTGCCTTGAAAAGAATAAAGATCCCAAGGAGTGCAAGTTCTGTACAAAATTCAAATATGTATGAGATTTTAAAGTAGGTTAGATTTGTCTTGGCGAGTTTTTATTGAAAATAAACAAATATTTAAATAAGATAAATAACTTTATAAAATGACTAATGTAATGAAAACTGGCCAAGTCAAATCTAACTTAAGATTTCATTCATATTTTGATTTTGTCAGTGCCGTATTAACCATTAGGCTAACTAGGCTACAGCCTAGGGCGCCATGAAAAAATAGGCGCCAGGCAGGGGAGTAATAGGCGCTAGACAGGGAGTTGGTCGGGTGGGGATTTTTGGTGACTAATTTCTCTGTGAATAAGGTGCTTTGGAATAAAATAGGCGCGAAAAGGAGAGAATGGCTCCGGGAATTCTAGTCTAGGGCGCCTCAAGTAGTTAATACGGCCCTGGATTTTGTACAGAACTTGGCACTCATTTAGATCTCCATTCTTTTTGCGGCGTTCCAAATTTCATCACAATATAACTGACGGTTTAGAAGTTAAAGTCCTAAACAGTACACAATACCCAATATAAATATTCAAAAGAATCATTTTAATTGTCGTTTTTACTAAAGAAACAGCTCAGCAAATAATTTTTTTATCTTTAGACAAACCACGAAGGCTAAAAGCCTAAATACTAACGTAATGCTTGACGATTTTGATTTTGGGGGAAAGGAAATACCTCCGCGGGCAGCAGGTTCCACAATCTAGAAACTCTAGGGATAAAAGAACGAACAAGGTGGGAAGTTCGGGGCCTGTCCAGTTGGACCGTATAGCGATGCATACGCGCGGAACCACGAGTTTCTCTGTTCGGAACAGTGAGTGGAGGAACAATACTGGACAATTCTTCAGAGCAGAAGCCATGGAAGTACCTATAAAAAAGCGATAAATCCCCCACAGCCCAACGATGGGCAAGAGAGGGAAGCTTTTCTGTAAGTGAAGAGTCATTATAAGACGAATAGCTCGTCTTTGAATAGAATCAAGAATGTTTAGGGTTGTGGGGGACGCCATGCCCCAGATATGAGAACAATATTCCAAGGGAGGTCGGATTTGGGACACATAAAAAGTGTATAAATTAGAAGGGGAGAAATACTTTTGGCTCGAAAGAGAAATCCAAGCTTTTTGAAGCTGCCGTGACTATAGATACAATGTGTTTTTGCCAGTTAAGGTTACTTTCACATGTGACGCCCACAAGATTGAAGGTGTCCTTGCTCTGTAAAACTTGGCCGCTCATAAGTAAAGGATGAGTATTTGATGACTCTTTTCGCGACAAGGAACATGATTGTGTTTTGGATTCCTTAAAATGGACGAGATTTTTGGCGCCCCAAGCATTAATTTATGAGAGGAACTGCAGCATATTTGAAATACCAGTTTGGTTTTTTTAGAATAAAATTAAATAAAAAAAAGATGGCTTGTTATAAAATGCATTTCCTATTTGAAAAACTATTAAACTTTAATATTTATCACTATCAAATAGAACAAAATGCAGGAACTTTATAAAAAAACAAAAAGAATTACAAACTAGCAATTATATCAATTTACTTAAAGTGCAGGTAATATGGAATATAGAATTACGTGTATTTCAAATTATATTCACATTTTTTATAAACATACTGCTCACACTTTATCTTAGCAACTAATATGTTACAGCAGCGGCCATTTCCTTCTTTCTCCACCCATTTCTCTTTTTCTATTTTTCGCACCATCGCAAATTTATTATTACTAAAAAAATCATACAACCTTTAGTATTCCAAATTAACAACTAACCATCCTAACCTAAAATGGCATTTTAAATTGTTAATTCTATAAATATTTACCAAATTAATGTTAAATCATAAACTAAAAGGTCACTTTACAGATTAAATATTTACACTAAATATTTTACGAATTGCAGTAAATATTATCTTGGGTTGGGAATCTCAAAATGGCGCCCTGTTTTAAATGCTTGAGGGCTTACTGTGTCTTACGAAGTTATGTTTATGAGAAAAAGAAAACATATATGGCCCTAATAGTTATTTTGGTATTAAACTATTCCAAATTACCTGCAGTATTTTAAATATGCTGCAGTTCCTCTATTATCTAATAATTACCATAAATTTTTTCATAAGAAACATGTTTCCACAGAGCAGTTGACTAATCCAGCTTCAATGAACAATTTAGTATCTTAAAAACCAAAACAAATGCTAATTTAATTGGCCAACAAAATGCTCTTTTAATTATTATGCCCCAGCTTAAAATTGAAAACGAGAAAGGTAATAATAACACCTTTACGCGTGATAATTGTCTGGTGGCGTAATTATTTGGCATATTAAAAATCATTTTGTTGGGTTTACACATTTTCGAATAAAAAATAAATTAAACAAAATTAAAAAAAAACGGTTGTAAATAAAACAGTTTACAAACCTCGGTAAAAGTTTCATTACTGTTTCGAGAAATGGTTCACCTGGGCGCTCCTGTAAACCATTTTTTCTCTTGACAGTAATGAAACACTTTTGACCTCGGTATGTAATGTATTATTTGAGTCCTTAACACAATAACCAATATGCATATTCCAAAGAACCATTTTAATTTACCCTTCTAAATTAAAGAAACAGCTCAGAAAATAATTAATTTATTATTATTTAGTAATGACCATAAATCTTTCCATAAGAAACATATTTTTACAGAGCAGTTGACTTATGGAACTTTAATTAACAATTTAGTATCTTAAAAACCAAAACAAATGCTTATTTAATTGGCCAATAAAATGCTCTTTTAATTATTATGCCCCAGGTTAAAATCGAAAACGAGGAAGATAATAATAACACTTTTACGCGCGATAAATGTCTGGTGGCGTAATTATTTGGCAGATTAAAAATCATTTTGTTGGGTTGACACATTTTTAATTAAGAAATAAATTAAATAAAAATAAAAAAAAGGTTGTAAATAAAACAAACTTCGGTAAAAAGTTCATTACTGTTTCGAGAAATGGTTCACCTGGGCGCTCTTGTAAACCATTTTTTTGACAATAATAAAACACTTTTGACCTTGGTATGTAAGGTACTATTAAAGTCCTTAACAATACACAATACCTTATATGCATATTCTAAAGAATCATTTTAATTTATCCTTCTGAATTGAAGAAACAGCTCAGGAAATAATTAATTTATTATTATATAATAATGACCATAAATCTTTCCATAAGAAACATATTTCTAGAGAGCAGTTGACTTATGGAACTTCAATTACCAATTTAGTATCTTAAAACCAAATCAAATGCTTATTTAATTGGCCAATAAAATGCTCTTTTAATTATTATGCCCCAACATAAAATCGAAAACGAGAAAGATAATAATAACGCTTTTACGCGCGATAAATGTCTGGTGGCGTAATTATGTAGCAAATTAAAAATCATTTTGTTGGGTTGACACATTTTTAATTAAGAAATAAATGAAATAAAAATAAAAAAAGGTTGTAAATAAAAAACAAACTTTGGTGAAAAGTTTCATTACTGTCTCGAGAAATGGTTCACTTGGGCGCTCCTGTAAACCATTATTTTCTCTTGGCAGTAATGAAACACTTTCGACCTTGGTATATAATGTACTAATAAAGTCCTTAAAAATAACTAATACCCAATATGCATATTCTAAACAATCGATCTTATTACCCTTCTAGAAACAGCTCAGGAAATAATTAATTTATTATTATATAATAATGACCATAAATCTTTCCATAAGAAACATATTTCTAGAGAGCAGTTGACTTATAGAGCTTCAATTAGCAATTTATTATCTTAAAAACCAAAACAAATGCTTAGTTTAATAGGCCAATAAAATGCTCTTTTAATTATTATGCCCCAGCTTAAAATCGAAAACGAGAAAGATAATAATAATCACTTTTACGCGCGATAAATGTCTGGTGGCGTAGTTATTATTTGTAAATCAAAAATCATTTTGTTAGGTTGACATTTTTAGCTTAGGAAATAAATTAAATAAAAATTATAAAAAGGTTGTAAATAAAACAGTTACAAACCTCGGTAAAAAGTTTCATTACTGTCTCGAGGAATATGGTTCACCTGGGCGCTCCTGAAAACCATTTTTTCTTGACAGTAATGAAACACTTTTAACCTCGATACTGGTAATGTACTATTTAGATCTTAACAATACTATGCAATACCTAATATGCATATTCTAAAGAGTCATTTTAATTTACCCTTCTGAATTAAAGAAATTCAGCTCAGAAAATATTGATTTATTATTATCTAATAATAATGACCATAAATCCTTTCCATAAGAAACATATTTCTACAGAGCATTGACTTATGGAGCTTTAATGCTTAATTAGAATCCTAAAACCAAATCAAATGCTTAATTGTGCCAATAAAATGCTCTTTTAATTATTATGCTTCAGCTTAAAATCGAAAACGAGAAAAGATAATAATAACTGCTTTTACGCGCGATAAATCTCTGGTGGCGTAATTATTTAGCAAAGTAAAATCATTTTGTTGGGTTGACACATTTTTAATTAGAAATAAATTAAATAAAATTATAAAAGGTTGTAAATAATATACAAACTTCGGTAAAGTGATTCATTACTGTCTCGAGTAAATGGTTCACCTGGGCGCTCCTGTAAACCATTTTCATATAATGAAACACCTTTCGACTCGGTAGCATCCTTACTGTGTTTGAGTTCTAACAATACACAATACCCAATATGCTATTCACAAATAACGTTTTAATTTTACCCTTCTGCTAATTGAACAGCTCAAAAATAATTATTATTATCTAATAATGACCACAAACCTTATTTGTAAGAATACAGTGTTTCTATGACAGAGAGCTTATGGAGCTTAGGCAACACAATTGTGGTATCTTGAAAGACCAGAATGCAAATTGGTGGCCGATAAGATGCTCTTTTAATTATTATGCCCCAGCTTAAGATCAAACACGAAAAGATATTTTAATAACACCTTTTACGCGTGATAAATGTCTGGTGGCGTGGTTATTTTGCAAATTAAAAATCATTTTGTTAGGGTTGACACATTTTACGGAGAAATAAAACAAATAAAATTAAAAAGTTATCGCATAAAACAGCTTCAATTGGGATTTCATGTACTGTCTCGAGAAATGGTTCCCTGGGCGCTCCCTGTAAACCATGTTTTTGTGCTCGTGACACTCTGCTGACCTGTATATAATGTACTATTTGGGTCCTACCAATACCTGTATACATATTCTAAGAATCGTTTTAATTTACCCTCCTGAATTAAAGAAACAGCTCAGCAAATAATTAATTTATTATTATCTAATTATGACCAACCTTTCCATAAGAAACATATATATCTACTGGAGCAGTGACCGGAGTTCTTCAATGGGTAGTTGAGTGTCACAGAATTGCTGGTATCTCTAAATCCAAATCAAATGGTGGCCGACAAGGATCGTATTTATTTATTATGCCCCAAGCTTACGGGATCAAACACTGAGCAGATTTTTAATAACACCTTTTACGCGCGATGAGAAATGTCTGGTGGCGTAGTTATTTTACAAATTTAAAAAATCATTTTTGTTGGGTTGACACATTTTTAATCGGAGAAACTAAATAGAAATAAAAAATAAAAAATTATCGTCAATAAAACAGTTTAAAAACTTTTGGTGAAGAGTTTCATTACTCTCTCGAGAAATGGCTCACCTGAGGCGCTCACTGTGAAGCCATGCCTTATTTTCTCGTGGCACTCATGGCTGACGACCTTGGAATCGTAATCTACTTATTAAATAGGGTCCTTAAAAATAACCAATACCTAGCCATGCATATTCTAAAGAATCGATCTTTAATTTACCCTCCTGAATTATTAACAGCAATACATTCTCAGCAAATAACGAATTTATTAATATCTAATAATTACCACCATAAATCTTTCCATAAGAAACATGATTTCCACAGAGAGTTGACTAATCGGAGCTTCAATTAACAATTTAGTATCTAAAAACCAAATCAAATGCTTAATTTAATTGGCCGACAAGATGTATTTTTAATTATTATGCCCCAGCTTAGAATCGAAAACGAGAAAGATAATAATAACACCTTTACGCGCGATAAATGTCTGGTGGCGTAATTATTTGACATAATTAAAAATCATTTTTGTTGGATTGACACATTTTTAATTAAAGAAATAAATTAAATAAAAATTAAAAAAAAATCGGTTGTAAATAAAACAGATTACAAACTCTCGGTGAAAAGTTTCATTACTGTCTCGAGAAATGGTTTACCTGGGCGCTCCTGTAAACTATTTTTCTCTTGACAGTAATGAAGACTTCAACCTCTGGTATGTAATATACTATTTAGAGTCCTTAACAATACACAATACCTAATATGCATATTCTAAAGAATCATTTTAATTTACCCTTCTGAATTAAAGCAAACAGCTTCAGAAAATAATTTATTTATTATTATCTAATAATGACCATAAACCTTCCATAAGAAACATATTTCATAGAGCAACATGGTTTCAATTAATTTGTATCTTAAAACCAAAACAAATGCTTGTTTAATACGCCAATAAAATGCTCTTTTAAGTATTATGCCCCAGCTTAAAATCGAAAACGAGAAAGATAATAATAACACTTTTACGCGCGATAAATGTCTGGTGGCGTAATTATTATGTGCAAATTAAAAATCATTTAGTTGGGTTGACACATTTTTTGCTTAAAGAAATAAATTAAATTAAAATATAAAAAAAATCGGTTGTAAATAAAACAGTTTACAAACCTCAGTAAAAAGTTTCATTACTGTCTCGAGGAATATGGTTCTACCTGGGCGCTCCTGCAAGACCATTTTCTTCTTGACAGTAATGAAAGACTTTAACCTCGGTATGTGATGTACTATTTAAGTTCTTAACAATACACAATACCTAATATGCATATTCTAAAGAAGTCATTTTAATTTACCCTTCTGAATTAAAAAATTCAGCTCAGAAAATAATTAATTTATTATTATCTAATAATGACCATAAATCTTTCCATAAGAAACATATTTCTACAGAGCAGTTGACTAATGGAACTTTAATTAACAATTTAGTATCTTAAAACCAAAACAAATGCTTATTTAATTGGCCAATAAAATGCTCTTTTAATTATTATGCCTCAGCTTAAAATCGAAAACGAGAAAGATAATAATAACACTTTTACGCGCGATAAATGTCTGGTGGCGTAATTATTTGGCATATTAAAAATCATTTTGTTGGGTTGACACATTTTTGATTAAGAAATAAATTAAATAAAAATATAAAAAAAAACGGTTGTAAATAAAACAGATTACAAACCTCGGTAAAAGTTTCATTACTGTCTCGAGAAATGGTTTACCTGGGCGCTCCTGTAAACCATTTTTTCTCTTGACAGTAATGAAAGACTTTTAACCTCGGTATGTAATGTACTATTTAGAGTCCTTAACAATACACAATACCTAATATGCATATTCTAAAGAATCATTTTAATTTACCCTTCTGAATTAAAGAAACAGCTCAGAAAATAATTTATTTATTATTATCTAATAATGACCATAAACCTTTCCATAAGAAACATATTTCTACAATTAAGTATCTTAAAAACCAAAACAAATGCTTATTTAATTACGCCAATAAAATGCTCTTTTAATTATTATGCCCCAGCTTAAAATCGAAAACGAGAAAGATAATAATAACACTTTTACGCGCGATAAATGTCTGGTGGCGTAATTATTTGGCAAATTAAAAATCATTTAGTTGGGTTGACACATTTTTGATTAAGAAATAAATTAAATTAAAATATAAAAAAAGGTTGTAAATAAAACAGTTTACAAACCTCGGTAAAAAGTTTCATTACTGTCTCGAGAAATGGTTCACCTGGGCGCTCCTGTAAACCATTTTTTCTTGACAGTAATGAAACACTTTTAACCTCGGTATGTAATGTACTATTTAAGTTCTTAACAATACACAATACCTAATATGCATATTCTAAAGAATCATTTTAATTTACCCTTCTGAATTAAAGAAACAGCTCAGAAAATAATTAATTTATTATTATCTAATAATGACCATAAATCTTTCCATAAGAAACATATTTCTAGAGAGCAGTTGACTTATGGAACTTTAATTAACAATTTAGTATCTTAAAAACCAAATCAAATGCTTATTTAATTGGCCAATAAAATGCTCTTTTAATTATTATGCCTCAGCTTAAAATCGAAAACGAGAAAGATAATAATAACACTTTTACGCGCGATAAATGTCTGGTGGCGTAATTATTTAGCAAATTAAAAATCATTTTGTTGGGTTGACACATTTTTAATTAAGAAATAAATTAAATAAAAATATAAAAAAGGTTGTAAATAAAACAAACTTCGGTAAAAGTGTTCATTACTGTCTCGAGAAATGGTTCACCTGGGCGCTCCTGTAAACCATTTTTTCTCTTGACAGTAATGAAACACTTTTGACCTCGGTATGTAATGTACTATTTAAGTCCTTAACAATACACAATACCTAATATGCATATTCTCAAAGAATCGATTTTAATTTACCCTTCTGAATTAAAGAAACAGCTCAGAAAATAATTAATTTATTATTATCTAATAATGACCATAAATCTTTCCATAAGAAACATATTTCTACAGAGCAGTTGACTTATAGAGCTTCAATTAGCAATTTAGTATCTTAAAAACTAAAACAAATGCTTATTTAATTGGCCGACGAGATGCTCTTTGGTGAAAAGTTCCACTAGCTAGACTCGAGAAATGGATTCTAACTAGCGCGCTTACGCGTGATAAACGTCTGTGTATTTTCTCTTGCAGGAATAAAAATAATTTCAGCCTTAGGTTAATACAGTCCATTAAGAAATCAAATTAATACCTAATATGCAAATATTCTAAAATAATCAATCTTATTACCCTTCTTTATTAAAGAAATAGCTTAGCAAATAATTTATTTTTATTATCTAATAACGATTTTTATTATCTAATAACGATCATAAATCTTTCCATAAGAAACATATTTCTAGAGAGCAGTTGACTTATGGAGCTTCAATTAGCAATTTAGTATCTTAAAAACCAAAACAAATGCTTATTTAATTGGCCGACGAGATGCTCTTTTAATTTATTATGCCCCAGCTTAGAATCGAAAACAAGAAAGATAATAGAGCTTGTAAAGATGGTAACAACTGATTCTGCAGCCATTATTTTGTACTTATTTAGTTGGTTGATTCTTGTTTAAAGTAATGTCTTAAATGATGACGATGCTCTTTTAATTATTATGCCCCAGCTTAGAATCGGAAACAAGAAGAGGAATAAATAGAGCTGTAAAGATGGTAACAACTGATTCTTTGCAGCCATTATTTTGTACTTATTTAGTTGGTTTGATTCTTGTTTAAAGTAATGTCTTAAATGCAAGAGGCGTTTGTTTCGTTAGTTGTTTTGTTTTTATTTTATGATCGCGTAAGTTGAAACAGCCGTCTGCATGTCTGGTGGCACTGCAGCCTGAAGGCTTATTGTACCAAACTCCCGTTTTATTGTACCCATTCCAGTACCCTAGTTCCTTGAAGAAGGCGGTATAGGTCTGCTGGGTGCGTACCATATGTTTCCGGGGGCACTCTAATATCCCCGAAGATTGCCTGTCTTTTGTGATCCAGTGCCTCACACTCTGACAGTATGTGGGATACTGTTTCGGTCTCTGCTCCACATAATCTGCAGTCCAGATCTCCGTTGTATAATCCCATTTTATTTAGGTGTTCTTTCACTGGAGCATGTCCGGTGAGGAAACCTGTGATCGTTCTTAGCTGATTCCTACCCATTTTGAGTAGTTCTTTAGCTCTTTTTGTGCATGGTCCACTGATGTATATTTTCCCATGCATGTGTTGAGGAAGCCTTTCCCAGTGCAGTCTTTGCTGGTCCTTTACCCAGTTTTGTACCGCACTCCGGAAGGTACTCTTTGGCACCCAAGGACTGGTTCTGGCCCGACGTATGTCGTGGCTGACCCCTTCTAGCCAGTTCGTCTGCGTTTTCATTGCCTCGAATTCCGCAATGCCCTGGCACCCACATCAACCTCGTGTTGTTGCGTTCCGCCAGTTCCCTGAGTTCCTCGAGGCATTCTAGTACCAGCCAAGACGATACCTTGGGATTAATTAGTGCACCAAGGGCTGCTTGACTATCCGTAAGAATGTTGATTGTACAATTTGTGCGGGGCCTTTGGTTGTTAATCCTGGCACATTGTAAGATCGCAAAAATTTCTGCTTGAAATACAGAGGCGTGGTTTCCCAGTGGAAAGGTCAAACGAGTGTTTCCCATCTCACTGTAGACACCTGCGCCCTGACCCTCCCTTCGGTTTTGGACCCGTCCGTATACCAGGTTTGACCCTCGAAGAGAGAGTCTGAAATTTCGTTTGCTCCAGTCTCCCTGGGCGTATTGTCCAATTTTCTTTTCGTTACTGCTCAATATTATTAATTTTAATTATTTATTTCTTTTTAATCTAATAACAAGCCCCAATAATAATTTTAACATTTAATATTGCGTATTAAAATAAAGCATTTTATTGATTTAATTAAACGCATTTTCACCTTGATCGTAGCCTGTCATAAAAAATGGATTCACACTAAAAAATGGGTAGCACAATCTAGAAAGCATATTTAAAAACTTTAGGCACTTTATATTAAAAATAAGTACCTAATTAATTAGTAACTACGGTTACTGACTTTTTAAACTAATAAAAACATTTTTCACGACCGTTAAAAAAATGCTGTTTTTTTATTCGTTAACATGAAGTTAAAGTACTCCATTCTAGTACGCTACATCATAAAGTGTTAAAAAAATTTTTTACACTTTGAATTGGTGTTTTTTTTCAATGCCTACTACAATAAACATAAATATCAATTTATGTAATGTAACAGTAAACGCGACATCAACTGAACCAAACGGTGAAGTTACTTTTGATTTCGTCATTATTTCTTTTAGTTCATGTGTCACTAGTTTTAAAATTTGACAATTTGCAAATAAGGTAACAAGATTTACCTTTAAGATATTTGAAGTTTATTTAGAAAGAAACAGAGATAATTAAAAAAATCTGTTTTATTTAGAAAATAAAATATACATTAAACAATAGACTTTGTGTTTATGAATTTTTCCGAATCGATCTGCCCCACTTTTCTTTATCCTTGTAAAACCAAGACCGGTGAGGTTATATGTGTGGCCAGGCCTTTAATTTTTGCACTTTGTACTTATTATTTATCGATATGTCAATACAATTCACTAAAAAGTTTTACTTTACAAGGAACCCAACCCATATTTCTATGTCAGGCTTTTATTTAAAAAAAAAAGATAGTTATGTCTACAAACGGCATTTTTGATCAAAATTCAGTCGGTAAGAGTTAGGTATACTTTATCATGCATAAAATATGCTTGGAATTTTACGCAGAATTAAAAAAATAAATAATATACAGCGTGTATCATTTTAAAATTAGAAAGTTGATATTTTAGGAAGCTTACATTTGAGAAATCGATCGCCATAGTTCGTTTTCGGACACCCTGTATAACTATGTTAAATTGTGGCCCTTATTTGTGGGTACACTCCAACGTCAATCTACAAAAAATGGGACCGCTTCGGTCTTAGTCCCGGGGTATAATGAGCTAACCCTGTTCAGCCCTATTGGCCCCTATGAACTGGCCGGTCGCCAAAAACAATTTAAGAAGAACCCCTCAAAAAAACGAAAAAATCTATCTAAAATCGATGTTTTGGTGGCAAGCCTGCCGCAGGCTTGCCACTAAAACGTCGTTTTCGGTTTTTAAGACCGTTTTCGGTTTGGGTTTTAAAACCGGTTTTTAATACCGGCTTTTAAATATTCGGTTAACCGGTTTTAACCGAAACAGGTTTTTTTTAAAAACCGCTTAACCGGTTTTATTTTTTCCGGTTTTTGCCAGCTCTAAGCCTGCCACTGTTGCCAAGATAAAATTAAAGTTAATATCAACTAATATTTAAGATATAAATCTTAAAAATTTTAGACTTGGGGTTAGAAATATTTTGATATTTTTGTAACAAAAAAGACAATCTAATAAATGAATCCGCCTAACCAATATAGAGCATAATTTTAATTTATGTTTAGTAAATTTTATATTTTAATTACGAAAAAATATTTAAAATCCATTAAACTATTTATTTCCCGATCTTATATTTTTTTGTTTGCGGCTGGCGAATTAAAAAAAATGTTTATTGCGTTGTGAAGTTAAAAAAAATCTAAAATTACAAAGGTATTTTTTTTCTGCAAGTTTACAGCACCAAAAGAAAATCTCTACAAGGCGATGGCAAATTTAATTTTGTAAGGCAAATACACCTTAAAATCCTTCAAAAGAAAACTCTAAACTCCATGAATACAACGCATCAATGTAAACTTTTTCCGAGCTGATGCGCTTTCACATTCAAAATGTGCAAACTTAAAAGTTAAAGAAGGTAAACTCAGCTCCAAATTGCGACAAATAACAAAAGGAATCATAAATAAAACAGTATTTGTCAGCCGAGGATTTGTGTATATTATGTAAACAGCGCGCGGATGCTTCCCGGGACTCTTTTGTAGTGGATTTCTGCATTTTCCGTTTTTTTCCCTTTTTAGTCCAGGGTCTTATGTTAACAAACTTTCCTGACAACGAAAGATATAGAAAAACACACGTATGCATGCCTATATGGTCCAGCTGGGCTGCCCTGAACTTGAAGAAGTTGTATTGCATTGCCAATTGAAAGTACTTAGGGATAAAAACTTTTAAACCCAAACAATACATTTTTTTATCTTTTGTCAGTTTACAAAGGCTGAAAGCCTAAATACTTACGTACCGTGGGTAAAAGGAGGAGGGAGTTGTTTACACAGGACTTAAATATCCAAAGAATTTGAGAAAAAGGGACCTCCTCTTCAGACAGCACGTTTCACGTTCTTAAAAATTTTGGAGAAAAATAAAACAAAAGTTTGGGGCCTCTTCAGTGGGTCTGTATAAGGATGTATATATGTGGCACTACGAGTTACTCTAAACTACATAAGAAGAAATTATACTTGGTAATTCTTTGCGGCAGAAGCAGTGCAAATACCTATAAAAAGTGAAAGATTCTCCACTGCCTGGAGATAGGCAAGAAAAAGAAAGCCTTTTTGTAAACAATGGATCATTATTATGGTAAACAGCTTTTTTTGAATGAAATCAAAAATACTGGGGGTTGCGGTAATGGAAACAATAATCCGGGGAGGGTCAAATTTAGTATACATTCAAACTGTAGATATTAGAACGAAAAATATAATACTTCCTGAATAGAAAAAGATTTCCAAGGTTTTTTAAAGCTACTGTATAATATGTATGTTTGGGAACTCTCCTCTTTTCGACAGTTAAGTGCTAAATAAACGTATTATTTATTTATTTTATTTATATTTCTGCTTTTCCTGCGATTATTCTAAATCCTCCCTACTGACTACTACTGTATATGAAGGAAGTTTTTTTCGTATAATATTACGGTAGTTGGAAACTATTTTCATTTATTGTCCTATATTTTTGCCACTTAGGCCTCGGTTACGATAACAAGCGGAAGCGACGAGCAAAAAGTATCAAATCTCTGTACTGGTAGCCGGTACTAGCTACAATATTTTGTGGTAAATAGCGTTTTAAAACTAATTTATATACATTAGAGACGCACCGCGATAATATTTGTTTGTTTCGAGAGGCAGTGGCGGGGCTTGTTTGCTCACGTATATTGCAGCCTCCTAATTTTTTTTTTTTTATGCTACCATAAAGATTAAAAGTAGCGCTCTTACACTCTCCGATTTTGGCTGGCCGCTGACGCATGGTATCGAAGCCGTAGCCTTTAGGTTATTCCTAAATGTGACGCCCACAAGATTAAATGTGTCTTTGCTCTGCTGAACTTGTCCACTTATAGGTAAGAATGAGGATTCGTTGACTTTTTCAGCGGCAAGGAACATTATTGTATTTTAGATGCATTTAATTGGACGGCCTTTTTTCGCCCCAATTTAATATTAAATTAAGATCCTATAAAAGAGATATCTGCATCGCCCTACGTTTGCTTCCCAAGTCAGGTCTAGAACTTGGTTTAAGAACTCGATAACTGAAGTGAAGGGTCGGTGAAGGTCGTTGATGTGAAGAAGAGACAGAATTAGTGCCTTGAGACACCATCAAAGGTCCTGTAAAAAGAAATATCCGCATCACCTTGCGTTTGCTTCCCAAGTCAGGTCTAGAACTTGGTTTAATACCTCGATAACTGGAGTGAAGGGTCGGTGAAGGTCGTTGATGTGAAGAAGAGGCAGAGTTAGTGCCTTGAGACACCATCAAAGGTCCTGTAAAAAGAGATATTCGCATCGCCCTGCGTTTGCTTCCCAAGTCAGGTTTAGAACTTGGTTTGAGAACTCGATAACTAGAGTGAAGGGTCGGTGAACGTCGTTGATGTGAAGAAGAGACAGAGTTAGTGCCTTGAGACACCATCAAAGGTCCTGTAAAAAGAGATATCAGCATCGCCCTGCGTTTTCTTCCCAAGTCAGGTCTAGAACTTGGTTTGAGAACTCGATAACTGGAGTGAAGGGTCGGTGAATGTCGTTGATGTGAAGAAGAGACAGAGTTAGTGCCTTGAGGCATCATTAAAAGTCCTGTAAAAAGAGATATCCGCATCGACCTGCGTTTGCTTTTAAGTCAGGCCTAAAGATTGTTTTCAGATACATTGGAGTGTAGAGTACTACTATACAGGTAGCAAAACTATAAATGGAATTGGTAGTGAAAAAGAAAAAGTCGTTGATTCGTTGATCGTTAAAGAAGAACCAGAGTTGGTGCCATTACTGAGTCTAGAGGCACCATATAGGCAGTTTTATACCAAATGCAGCATGATTTTCCCTTTACACTTATACTACAGCTTCGTATCATTCCTCTATATGTATAAAAAGAATAAAGAAAAATAAATAAAGGAAGCTCCACGGTCGGGTCGCCTGCTTTGCCAGGGAATATTTTCTTCTTTTGTGTGTAGGTACGCAAAAATAGCGTATTTTGTTTATCGTCTAGAAAAGCCAATAAAATACACGAAATGTTTAAAGTTGTCTGTCTCCTTTTCCACAAAATAAAATATTTTATTTTAAAAAAGAAATAGCTACCACACTTTTGATTTTTAAATAAAATCTACAAAGGTAATTCTGGCCACATAAAAAAATAAATAGCACAAAAATGTCCTCAGGTAATTTAATTATGTTATTTTCTGCCCTGCATGTAAATTATTTTAAAAACAATTTGAAAATGGCTATTTTACTTACTAAAAAGCTATGTACAATCGAAATTAAGCTTTTAACAGCATTAATAATAAACGATATATATATGTTTGTATATGCGCTATGATTTGAAAATTAATTTAAATTGCTGAATGGCAATGAAATTTAATTAATTTTGATTAGGCAAATTAAGCAAGGTATTCCTTTGTTAGTTTTTTAAAATAAACTGGACGAGCTAGATATTTTTAAAGTTATTGACTTGGTGGTTTAGTTACCCTTTTTGGTAGGGGAGTCCAAGAGGAGGATTTCGGGATTTATTACAGCGCATTAGATTAAGATAGGGTGGGTATATTACATGCTAAACAGTGTATATTTCACTAATCTGACAATTTGAGAGTGACGTAAAGAAAGCGAGGGTCGACAACGTTGTACAAAACGTCATTTTGACATTCTCGATCGTCGCTATTTTTTTTTATTTTGAAGAAAGTAATTTAAGGATACCGAAATAATATTTAATCCGATACGATCCGATCAAACAATTTCCATAAACCGAAATAATAACAGTATTGTTTTGACATATTTAAAAATCTATAGCTGTTTTCCTCACTGATGAAAAGGTATACATTATGTAACTTTTTTTTCTTATCATCTAACTTTGCAACCCAATAGGTCTCTATGACGCTTGAGTAAATCCCCATTTAGCATCGTGGGCTCCCCTACTTTTTAGGTTAGATTTAATTTAACAAAACAATTGCTTTTGTGCAATGCCATTGTAAGTTTTTTTGATGGAATATAAAAATTTAAACATTATTGTAAATAAATTCATTTTTTGACAGTACCTATTAATATATATTTCCATTTTGTTCCTCTTCGGTTATATTTGCCTTGGCTTGTACGGTACCGTTTTAAGGTTTGTTTTTCAATAATTCAGTAAAAGCTCTTTTTTATTAGGTATATAAGACCTACAATATTTTTACAGTCAGTGATCTATGTATGCTATTTTCATTTTAATTTTTAAAGTAGTTGTAGGGAGAAAGTATTCTAATCTTTTCTTAAATGAACACATTCATATTTTATTCTCTATTTAAATTCGTCATCAAAATCCCTATCTAATGACATAGCAAAACGTTCTGGTAATTTCTTGACTTCGACTACAGATCATATTTAAAAATATAACAATCTAACGTAACTTACCAAACTCAAAAGTTAATCGTCTCAACTTTTTCTATGTTATTTTGGTTATTTTTAAATCTAATATTTAATATTAGATTTTTATTTACAAAAATTTGTTATGGAAGTTTTTTTTAAATTACCATTTAAAATTTAAACAAGTTAACTTTTTATTTTTTTTAACTGCCGTTACAAACAACCCTTGTTGGAGATCTCTTTTACCTACACATGGAAAATGATATCATTTAAGTAACCCCTGTTTACTTCTTCACAAAGGCGAGCCCTTTCCATGGCGGGCTCCATTACTCTTTCGTTGACCACCACGTTCTCCGGATCTCACCGCTCCTGATTTTTTTTATGGGGTTATTTGAAGGATATTGTTGAATTTTAGCTCAATGTGTAGAAACATATTATACGGATCATTTAGGAGCACCCTGTATAAATAATCCAAGCAATTAATTAAACAAAAAAAATTACTACAATTTATCAGTTTAGAAACTACTCACCGAATAATTGTAATATTTTCCGATGTGCATAATAAATTTTGATGATTATGGTATACTTTACCAATCAAATTGCCTTTTTCCGGAAATCAAGCGCAATTCAGAATAACCATGTAATTGCATAGCGCAGTCCATTTGAAACCAACATGAATACAAAGGTAATTTCAATTAGCCAAGAAAAAGAGTTTACAATTTGTTTCTTTCATCGTGTCTAACGACATAATGACATAGACATGCAGTGGTTTCAAAATCCTAATAATATGGACAAAACATGAAATTTAGAAGACAATGAAGATAATGAATTTGTTGGTACTGGTGACAACAATCCTAATATCTTTAAAAAATTGTTAACCAATATGATACTTTTTACTATTAAATCAGAATAAGTTCATCACATTTTTAAATAAAATTCTTCAATACAAATTTAAGTAAAATACATATTTTGGCATCATAGGTTAATATTCGTAATTCCCTAAATAGGCTAATGAAATATAAATTTAAAATTTTTACTTACTAACAAACCCATCTGTAAATTGAAAAAGCACATCTTGCAAGTAATCATGAGGTATAGTGAAGCAATCCATTTATTTCATTATATTTTATTTTTAACTTTTCTTACAGTATCCGGTACCCTTTAGGGTTATTGTGAACAGCAAATAACGGTTACGCCAAAGTTATAGCTTCGACCTATTCTCAACATTTTCTTTTGTTTTATTGTCTTGATAACTTATTTCTTAACCCTTAAGTAGGCGCGTGCTTTTTTATTACGTAATTAGGGGTATGGGGGTCAAATAGACCCCCAACCATAAATATCCAATAATCACTTTTTTACTGCTTAATTATATTTTTAGTTAGGTAGCATTTTCTTTTAATGTATAAGCAATTAAATGCAAAAAGTTGCCCAGGAAAAAATACTCGTATTAAAACATTTAAATGTAATTTAAATTAAACTCATTGTCATTAGTTTTTTAAAAGCTACTTATGGGATGGCAATGCGAGAAATGCAAAAACTGAATTTTATTATTTATGAGTACACTTCATACTTTGCCTAAGTTAACACAAATAAATTAAAATAAATTATATGAGCCCCAAAATGGGTATCGTAGGGACCCTTATTATTAAAATAAAAATGGTATAATCTTTTTCATTACATTTATTTCTAACAAAATTTTCACACTTGCTCTGAAAAGTTAAATGAAACTAAAAAAAAATTCTTCTTGAGAAAAAATACTTAAAATATTTATAATACCAAATGGAGTGGAAGTTTATTTTGAATCTGTTCCTTCTTGTTGTCTTAGGGTTAGGCACTGCTTACAGACTGTTTGGCTGTTTATATTTCACACAAAAATTTTATGTCTTATTGGTTTTTTTTTTTGTCGGGGACAAATAATACATCTGTTCCGACCCCCTGAACCTCTCGTAACTTGATATAGATATTGCTCAAAACTGTAACAGTTAGGTGGCGTGTGGGGGCGCAAAAACGTAAATTTTTTGAATAAATGGTGTTGTTTTTTATGTTTTTTTGTAATTAGCATATACCTAACGAGGTTTTGGGAATGTACCTGGAGATTTTTTTCTAATTGTTAAAAAGTTATTACAAAAATTACAACGCTGGGGGTTAATTTGACCCCGGTACACCTACTTAAAGGTTAAAAGAGATATGGTCATTTGAAGAGACTCTTTGTTTGACCTCCGGACAGTGCGGACGTGCGTAGAGGACTACAAAGTTCTTCCCGGAGTGGCGGTTAGAGGTGCCGTACGGACGTTTTTGCCAAGGAAAGATTCACGCTAAATTGACGTCATCTTTCTTCTGGATCTAAGCGCTGTGAGCGAATATTCCTATAAGCTGATGGTATCCTGTTTGGTGGTGAACACGAAGCATTTCTCAAATAGCGGAAAATAGATGAAAATAATTGGAACTGTCAGTAGTAAAAGTGAAGGTTATACGTAACACCAGTAGCAGGTTTGACAGCCGACAATTTATGCATTGCATCGATTGTAGAGTTATTTTTGTTTTCTTTTTGAAATTTCTGGAAGCTACGAGCTCGATTATCCAGATTTTCCGCCGACGAAGCCCTGGAAAGCATAGACAGGGGAGAATGGTAGATTGGACCTGAAGGGACCAAAACCAAGAAAAAAAATGAATACAATAGAATGGTCATTTTAATTAAAGCATTTTTGTATTGAAGCTTATAGAAGAAATCAAGCATACGCCATAATTTTGGTGGGAAGTGTATTTTATTCGAACCGTTTTACACACACGAGAATTATTCCGAAAATTATTACCAAAATTGTTCCGAAAATTTTCACAATAATAATTTTATGTATTACACGTTCGAGAATTCCCACAAAAATTTTCGCTGTAAAACTATTAAAAACGTTCTATATTTTACATACCATAATCGGGAAAAGACGCGAAAATCGGCGCAAAACTATTTTGAAGGCCAGTAATGTCATTTGACGTTAATTCGTAGATTAAAGAAAAATAATTAACTGATGCGAAACCTTCTAGTAACAAATTATCGCTTATCCATATGTGTCAAAGTATAAAGAACACAAAAACCTTTTTTATTTATTAATTTTTAACCTTTTTAGGTTATGTCAAAATTAGTCATTTAAGGGGTTTTACACGGCCAAATTTGGAGTTAGAATCTTAGGGCAATAACCAACTAGAGGCAGCCTTGCTTATATGCCTTGTGAACAGCTTGCGTGATAAAGAAACGTGCTAGCTGTTTTTTTCTTTCTTGTTTCGTGTGCTAATTAATTGTACCAATTTGCATGGGAAGTAAGAGAGAAAATATTGAACTTAATTTCTTTTTATATTAAGCACGCTTTTGTCACTACCCAGAAAATATAAGCTTGATGAGTCAAGTCCAGTCAATTGTTTATAGAGCATATTTAACTTTGATTATTTTTCGACATAGCCGAACCCCCACCACTCTTTTCCTATATATCAGCCTGATTTATTTTAAAGCACTATAATATCAGCAACAAAACAGCAAACAGTTATAACTTTATGTTTTTTCTACTCAAATGAAGCGAATTAATCATAACTTAAAGACAACAACGTCAGTTTTATCAATAACAAATTTTAAAGACGTATTTTTACAATAAAATACCAAAAAATTATTTCTATTCAATTATCAACAAATAAATTGAGGCAAACCATGCCCTGTAAAGCAGGCTTTACAACTCTTTGCAAAGTGCGCATGAGCATCACAAGAACTCTTGCAATAATTCTAGTAAAATTTATTGAAAGTATCAAACAGAAATAAATGCACTATTACCAAAAATCATACGAAAATAATAAAGAAAATTTTGGTAGTAATTTTCGCTATAAATTTATGCTAGAATTCTTGTATGTGTAAAACGAACCTTATAATGAAGCATATTTTTTTGTAATTTTACCATTTATAACAAAACATATCGGATGGTATTATATTATAGAATTAGTTTTTGAGTTAAACGCAAAATCTCCACCATAAAGTAGTTTAAAACCGCGCAATTTCCCATACAACTGTCAACTGCTCTCGAACAATAAGAAGCCCCCATTTCAGGAATGAAAAGAAATCAGCGCGGATGCGTCGTTTGCAGACTTGAATACGTTAAGCCGTGTGATTGATGAACTTCTTTTCTCTAATGGTCTTTTGGGGCTTCAATACGCGCTCGGAGAGATTTTATTTAGATACACACTTATTCGATGTGAATTCGCGGTTATTTTGGGGTTGAAATTTTACTTTTTGGTTATTTTATGTGCATAATGCATTAATATGAAATAAGTTAAGTGCATCGCAAATAATTTTTCAACTGTTTATACATATTTTAGTGT